>ML823636.1:0-28236 GCA_009831015.1 Picea engelmannii
TACATACAAACCCCATTCCACTGTCAGATCTCATTGTATATTTAGACTATCTCAATTCACCCATCCTTGAGACCAAATATTTATATTTTGTTGTAAATTTGCTTCCCTTAAATAAATAAAAATACCATAATGTAGCACTTCCAGCAATGCCTCGGATAATATGTAGTTTTCCTTGGCTCCAATTCAAGGATCCTCTCTGACCCAAACCTTCCTACCATTCCCAACATGCCAAGTAGTCCACTTGTCTACTAAGAGAAAGGGATTTACTAGGGCTCTCTAGACTATGGAAGCACCTTGGTATTGTTTTCTTTTTACTATGAACCAATCCTCCATGTTCATTCCCCTCAAATACTTAACTTGCATGACTCTTCCCCAAAGGCCTTCATTCTAAACCAACCTCCAAATAAATTTTCCAACAAGAGCTAAAATAAAGAGGTGTATGTGCTTCAGTCCCCACCCCTTACTTCCTTTAGGGTTGCTAGCCTTCCTTTAGGGTTGCTAGTCAGATTAAATTTGATAAAAATGAGTGCCCTATACTCATTGACATTGACATACTGCCATATTTTTATTTTCCAAAAGTAATTAGAAATATTATGATTAAGAATGAAAACATAAAGGCACTATCACATAAGATAAGCTTAAGATGATGGATTATGTGATGCTCTCTAACATGCCCGCAACATATATTTCAAACATCTACAAGGCCATAAAAAAAGCATAGATCCTTTAAGAGGGAAGATGAATGAGATCTAAAAATATATAATCCTTATTTTTGAAATACATTTAAATAGTTACTTGAAAAATATGTGTTAATTATTTTATTATTGATGTATATTATTAAATATTTAGAAAACAGTTTGTATTTTTCTAGTTATTGTGAAATATTTAAACTAGTTTATTACATTTTATAGATATAGATATGTATGTGTGTATTTTTCTGGTTATTGTCAAATATTTAAACTAGTTTCTTACATTTTATAGATATAGATATGTATGTGTGGGGATTAGATATATAATTTTTTAAGAAGTTTGTAAATATTCTCACACGCATATAAGGATAAGAATTAGATATATAATTTTTTGAGAAGTTTGTAAATATTAACATATTTTTTTATTTTACACACGTACATAACATGGTGGGTTAGCTCAATTGTTAAAAGCAAGAGATCATGTGATCAAGTGCCCAGGCTCGTTGCTTCTGTGAATATTGTGGGTCTCATTCAATGTCCCTACTGGGTTAGGTTTTCAAAACTACAATCAACCAACTTATCATGGGTACCATCCTCAAAATGAGTAAAAGTATCTAGTTGGTTTCCCTAGGATGTGCATTTCATCATAAAAACAAATATATAATCATTATTATTATAATAATAACTGGGGTGGCAGGAGCATGTGAGGTTATATTTTTCCCAGGAGGAAATAAGGAGTTTTCTTACTCCTAGAATATAGGGCACATCACCAACAATCACGTCAAGGCTTATTCTCTTCTTTGAGGACTTCAATTGGCCAAGTCTTGAGGCATTCAATCCATAACTATAATTGGTGACTTTGAATCAACCATTAACTATGTCAGGTAGAGAACACTTCCCGCTAATGGCCTCCTCAAATAAATATTCCAGCGCATCCACTTAGAGATTTAGTCTCTTTTAAGTATTGATCCTCTCTTTGTCCTCAATCTCAACAACAAGGATCTAGACTCGCAAGCAAACCCGAGTATTGGCAAAAGTTTTGGAACACTCATTTTCGATGGACGGGTCTCATACCACCACATCCCATGAATTTTATATTCTTTTATTTGTCTTTAATTTTCCCTAAGGGTGAGCCCCTCAACCCCCTACCCCCTCTCGATTTCGCGTCTTGTTGGCCCACCTATCCCCCTTGAATTCATGTCCCACTCACACCCTTGTCCCATTGATCTCCATGGCACACATATACCCTCCTCTTCTCCCTGCACATGTATTTAACTCATCTCCCTTGCTTACGCTCCCATCGCCCCCATGTGAAGTTCCTCTCCAAATCCCAACACATATACTCACTGCTCTTCCTCATACCTGGAATATCATGTCCTCCTTCATATCCTTTGAATCTTCATCACTCCCATACCATAAGAACTCAACCTACACATATGTCGTTATCGACTCGTCGTGGATTAGGATCTTTAGCTTGTGTTTTTTTCCTCGGACCATCATGAAGAAGAAGAAATCATCTTGCACGAGCATTTTAATCATATGCACATCATTTCTCCTCTTGTCCTCTGCACATTCATCCTCCCCTCTCTCCAACTATGTTTTTCAATTCAATCCAGCTCCAATTTGGTGAAGTTTGTCGCACCCAAGCAATACACAGCGTCTGAGGAAATGGATAGGGGAAACCAAAGAAACTAAAGGACAATCAGGGAGGTATCAGTGGAGGACAATAATAAGTTGGTCACCACAATTAAATCACTTCATATTCAAGTTAGAGGACTCTCCACTCAAGTCTTATCTATTTTGGAAATAGCAATCCAACATCGTCAAAATCATCAACAAATGCAAGATGAGTGCACAACAGTCAGGACTCAAATTAAGGAACTCAAGATTTGACCCAGCTCCAACATCCCCTCAAGGTCAAATTCAAAAAATTCAGAATATTCATCTTCTCCAGGGGCTATCAGCGAGCTTCCACACTTAAACGACCCCTCACAGGATTCCATAAATGTAGACTTAGATGGTCAGGACCCACCCAATTCTCCATAATGTTATGTAGTGTTTTTTTATTTTTATACTAGCAATATTTTGCAGAATATATTCAGTATATTTTTTTGTAATTAAGCATAGGACAAGGTCTATAGAGACTCAAACTAAATCTCTCTCCAGTGCCAAATATGTAAATATACAAGACCTGGTTTTGAACTTTTTGCATGTCTTACTCTCTTTGTGTTGTGTGTAGCTTTTATAAATATAAATTTCTGAGTTGTTGTGAAAATAATAATAATAATAATAATATAATTTTAAGGTCATGACCAATCCAGAAACCAAATTGGTGTATGAGACCCCCTTGTTTGTGGGACAAGGGACCCCCTCCACGTAGTGATTTGATTGTTAAAGTCTACGGAGGTATACATACCCTACCCCCCTCTGGATTTGTACTTGTGGCCTCTTAAGAGAAAACACTATGTGTGTGTGTGTGTGTTGTTGGCTATACTTCCTCTCACTACAGGGTTAAAGACCTAGGGTTCGTCAATATTTACCCACAAAACCTCAAGGCATTGGCATATTCAATCTCCAGTCGAGGACTGAAGAAGGTCTCACCCGAGACGCCATGAGAATCACAAAGAACATTAGTCTTGTGTCGGATATGAAAGGACAACACATATAGAGAAACCTCTCAGGAATAAACCCCATTCATTCATTCATATGTATGCAACAAATTACCATACATCATAAAGTAAACATACATAGAGTAAAACCATGACACAGATAATTACAGAGAGAAAGGACTTCACAATTCATTCATTAACTTCAACTGCATCGAAATACAAAAGTCATGACAGATATCTACGCCATGCGCTCTAATCTCTTTTCTTCATTCGTACAGAGGCTTTTTTCTCTATTGCATACTCATGCAATACTTAGGAAAAGCTAGATGTGGAACTCTCTCTTTATGTTCCAATCGACTCTTTGTTACAATAATGAACTCTCTCTTCTTCTTCCTTACTCTACTCCATTCTCTTGAGTGAAAAAAATTCCCACACGCTTTTCATGTCTGCATGCATCACCCATATCTTTCCTAGAGCATGGAAATACTAAGTAACTTTCCAACTCATCCATATCCTTGCCCATGATCATTCGAGTTGTTATGGAAATCATTTACAAAATATTCTTGAAGATACACTCAGATTTGATATGTATGCAGTCTCTTCTTGATTCCTTGCACACAGTACAAAATTGGGTTGGTGCGCGTAGTATTCCTTTGTTTGGTGCTATATTGATCCCTCCTAGCACCGCGTAATGTACATTCATGGGTGCGCGCATAGTATTGACTTGTGGCACACGTGCAACTTCTTCCTTCATTATTACTTGGCTCGTCCTCGAGCCAGTGACATTGCTTCATTAGTAGGTTTCTGGATTGAATTGGTAGAAGACTGAATCGAATTGAGTGGAGTGTTCGCATAGTGATTGAGTAAGTGAAAATCATCGATCTGGGTTATTTTTGTAGCTCGACATAGGTCTTGTAATGAGTCAAGCATCCCTGAAGGTTAATGGTGAATGTAGCCTGCATTCTTATGGGATCTCGACCTCTCACTCATCGATCTTAGTCTGGACTGGTGAAGGATAAATCTCTTTCAACATCTAGTCTAGAACATCGAGCACTATATAGGCCAAATCCCTCCTCCATGGATCATGTATCTTGTACCTCATGTTGATCTAAAAGATTGTTTTACGATTTTTAGCTCAACCTCACGAGGATATCATCCCCCTTTGTTTTTAAAGAGGTGGTACTCCTCTGTTTCAAATAACATACAAGAACAAAATAAAATGCCTGAGAAGGACTAGGCTTATTTGAAATAAATATTCACATGCAAAGAGTACCTAAAAAAGGACCAAATATCTTATAAAAATTAAATATTTACACTATGTTACACGATCATAAACCAAAAGTGTGCAGTAAAATAAGACGACATTTACACCACAACATTCATTAATGTAGAACACAATATTCAAGGAAAGTGAAAAGAAATCATGGACCGCATATGGAAAAGAACTTTAAATGATTATTTCATTAAACACAAATAAGATTCTGATAGACATACATTTGAAATATCATGCTTGAAATCAAAGTCTTGAGTTAACAATAATGTTATGTCCTAAATTATTCCTCTAGGGACCTTAAAAATAATATATGTCTTTAAATAAAAGAGAATTGTCTTAGAATACAAATAAAATATTGTGTTTTTCCTTCAAAGAGGACTAGGATGGGGCTCCCGCAGACCGTGAAATCAAAATACCTGGAAGACACAAGATATACAGTCAAGGATCAGCCCTAGGTTTCACATATTACTAGGAAATGGAAGGCAATATGACAAATGATTGTATAAGAAAGATAACAAGGATGAGAATATGGTTTCTACTTGATTCACTTTGATAGAAATTCTTCTAAAATTGTTACTTGCTCGTTGATGCCTCTTTTGTAGATGGTTGTTGTGTTGGAGGTGGCATAAATGTTGTAATCGCTTCTTATTGATCTATTTCAGTGATCTTCATTAGGGATTTTCTTAGCCACTCTTCTATGTATTCCCTCATTGGGGCCACCATGATCTTATGTTTGGTCTTCATATCGAAAAACTCATTCCCCATTTCTCTAAGGTCAATACCCAATCCGTGCAACATGTCATATGTCTCATCATTCCTGTTGATATGTATGACCAACCACATTTCAACTTCTTCCTCGGAGAATTCTATTGAGTCAGTGATCTCACTCGCACATGGAGCTTTTAATACATCAAGTTGTTCAAGTAATTTCTCTTTAGATAAAAGTATTGTGTCCATTAATAAATTTGGGTCGTTGAGTTCCTTTGTGAGATCAACAAGTTTAAAGAAAAGGTTTTCTCTTCTACTCTTCACAACATCTATCTCATTTATCATTTCTCTTAAACTTTTTATTGTTTTCAACCAACAGGCATTAATTTTTTTCATTTGGATATTAGAAAGAAGGTTTTGTTCTCTTTTGTGGATATCACTTAAACAACTTTAGCCAAAAATGTTCCCACAACGTCTTTGAAAAAACCTTCGTCGTTTTACAAATACTTTTGGAGATGTTCTTTGAAATGTGTAATCTTTGTTTACAAGTTGGTGGAGCTGTATGCAAGCTCCCAGATTTATTGGATTAAATCTATTCTTTTTTGTATTCCATCTTCAACATACTTACTGCTAACAACAAACTAGATGAATATTTCCACTTGTTGTTTATTTCTAGAATATCCTCTAAAGTAAGTGTCGATTAAATTGTGTTGAATGGATCAGCAAACAATGGTCTTGGAATCAGAGTTGCCTCTAATTCCTTTATTTTTTCCTTTAAAATTAATTTTTCCTTTTCTATATTACAGACAGATTCCTTCAATGCTTCTTTGATTACCTCATAAAATTGTACAATCTTTGAACGTGCAACCCCTTGGAAGTCAATTTCTGATTTCCATTTCTCAAACATTTTCTTGTTTTTTGTGTTTACTTTTTCAATTAACATTTTTTTAGAATTTATATTGTAGGGCGCGTGGTGAAGTGTTATAAACTCCTCTTCAAATATGTATGGTTCTTGAGTGAGCAAAGCTTCATAAATTTCTTGGGTTTCCAACAGTCATTGTTTAGACCAGCTAGGTTCTTCGATAATCTCATCATATACATCCATTTCCCGGGGACTTTCATGAATTTCGGATATTTTTAGTCTCGTTTTCTAGGTCTCTCTTTTTCTTTTAGTAAAGGTATGTACAACATGGGATTTTTCAATTTTATTTGATAGGTCCTTTTCACCACCATCATTTGATTTTTCGCAGGTGTTTTCCTTGTTTCCTAACCATTGCTCCTTCGTTTTGTTCTTGCTTGGGTACTCTTTGAGATATAGTAAGGGAATTGGGGGTTTTTATTTGTTACTTCTCTACCTTGTTGTTGATAGCACTCATTAGTGTTGGATAATTCTTTTATATCATTCATATATTCATCGACTAAAGTCTCAAGGAGATTCGAATTATCTCCCCCTCCTTTAAATTGTCAATCTTGGTGAAATAAGAGGAATATCCCACGAAGGATATATGTGCAGTAAATAAATCATTAGGGTCGAAACCCTCAACGCATTCAGCTTCATTCAGGACGAGTTGGTCAAATTGTCCTGCGAATTCATCCAAATGGGAGATGTGCTTTACAACAACTTCTTCGAATTTCCAAGGAAATGGTATGAATTGCTTTCTTCCTTTATCATTAAATAAATGAGCCTGGGACTTGTATTGTCTGCAAACTTCTATAACAAAGTGTCTATATGATACATAAAAAGGGAGGATAAAGGGTTTCTCTTCAAAACCAAATAAACTTATAATATTGAAATCCTCAGTGGTTTCAAAAATTCCTTTCTCTGATAGAAAGGTGGCAGCTTCGAGTGACTTTCTTGACATGTTAGGGTCAAAGATTAATTTTTTTAATTCTAAGATAAAATTGTTGTGGATCGAGTAGAAATGATATTCAGCCTTGTGCCTCCAGAAGGTTGGATACCAAGAAAAAACTGGCTCCACCTTAAATTCGACACTTCTTTCCCTCGGCAAGTCCTAAAAAACATGGCAGTAGGCTATGGAGAAAATTAGATAAGATGTCATGTAGAATTGTCGGGTCCTCTTCAGACCGCCTAGTTGAAATGAGATTTCATTGGAAATAATGTGACCCCAATCAATGAGGGCATCTTCATGCACAACAAAGTGGACGATATAAAGGATATTTTTTGACGTAGAGGTTGTGGATTCCAAACCGATTATACGAGAAAAAAAATAAGGAAAAATCCTTGTAGGGATACTTTAAGGAACTTACCTCGATCTTAGAAGCACTAGTTTTAGTTCTTGGGTGGGATAAATATTTCTCAAGGAGCTCTTCTCCTCCTCTATGTTCTTTGAGGAATTCATTGGCTTATTCACCCTTGAACTGCATGGTGGGATTTAGGATTTGTCACATTCTTGTAAACATTGAAGGAGCTAAGCAGATGGGTTTTTTCCCTTGAAGTTGGATTATTCTCCTCTCTGAATAAAATTTATCTGTGCACCATAGAACTATCTCTTTGAATTATGTCACCTATAGAACACAACCATCCACAGTTATTCCTTAGGTCCAAACCTGGTTTTTCCCGAAAGGCCTTGTAGTATTTGTAAGCTCGCGACCACTGGAACTCTTGGTATTCACGTTCGAGAGTATTTAGTGTATCTCCCCAATACAACTCTTTTATCCTACTTGACATTATTTACACTACTTTCTATTCTTACCAATAGGTGGCACTATTGTCAATATAATGTTTTATAGATTGGCATATTAGTCCTTTATTTAATTTACCACATATTTCCTTGATGATTAATCATCGTAGATTTTATTTCAAAGTTTTCGGCATGCACGACAATATTTTGAATTTATTACAAGGCTTAAGAAATATTTTCCACTTTAATAATGACATTATGTTCACACAAGTGGCAGTTGATGTGGCGGAGGGGGAAAATGCAATCGGGAAATGGTGATGTGATGTCGTGGAAAATTGAAAATGGTTAAATATGGAAGTTAAAAAAGAGGAATGGAAAGTGTAATATGGTGAATGCGGGATTAGGGATACAAGACATGGTGAATGGAAAAAGTGAAAGAGAATGACTCCCGCATCCATAATGAGAGAATTGGCTAAGTATGGGAAAAGATCATTATGTGGGTCGTGAAAGTAAGAGGGTCATTCTATAGAATGTGGGACTACGAGTTGCGAGACACAAGGATTGGAAAAACTTAAGTGGAATAGACAGGTGTTCCGCATCTGAATTCTAAGAAAATGGCTTAAGTGTGGAAAAGGTAAAAAGGTACATTTTTAAGGACATGGAGATAGATGGGTCGTTCTAAGTGTTGTGGGACATGAGACATGGGGAATTGTGGGACAGGAACATGTTGGTCTCCCGCAACGGGACTCCTGCATCGCTTGAAAAAATTACTAAGTGTTAGGATTTTTGAAAGGAGAAAAATGACTAAGTATAGATACACGAGCTTGCGAGTCTGCAGACTTGGGAATTTTATAGTAGTGTGATCCTCAACCCACATTTGAAAGGAGAAAACAACTAAGGAATATTTTAGGAACAAATAAAAACAAGGTAAAAATAATAAGGATGAGTGTGTATCTACTAACATCATTCAACGAAGAATCAACACCTCCCCTATGTGAGCCTATTGTCATGTTCGGTGCTTTGTATGTTGCTCATGAATTCTCTTGTTTGTGCAAATCTGCGAGATCTATGGGTGTGTCATATTTTCATGTCATCCCATATCATTTGATCTTGCCCTGTTCTACTAATACATACGTAATAATACATGTCATGTACCTATATACCTAACTCCTACGCTACACTAACTCTTGCACTGTATTGATAGTTCATGGTGCATTCGACCCCTGTGAGCCATAATACACCTTCAACCAACTCCCATTAATGAGTCCTTTGAGTGACTGACCCTGTAATGTGGCCAACTTTATTTCTCTTACTTCACTGATGTATACTAGGAGAAATGGGCTTAATCAAAATGTGCGCAATTTTTCGAGGTGTTTGAGGAATTTACTATCATATAGTAACACCAAAGAACTGGGTTATAGAATCTTGTGTCGAACATTGTGTTCATGCCATGATTTCCATCTCTAATTTTCAACCAATTGGTTGTAACCCACCATGAGTCGTCCCTCTTCCAATTCCATAAGGTCATCCAACTGTTGTTGAAGTTATTATTCATCGGAGACCTATGTGGCAAGGGAAATTCGCAAACTAGGAACAACAAACTCTAAGGGCATGATGGCCTCTTTTCCATATACCAACCTAAAGGGTGTATGCTTAGTCAACCGATTACATGTTGTTCTATATGCCCATATTAATATTGGAATACATTGATCCCAGTCATCACGCCGCACATTACAAACCTTAGTTGGGGAATGCTCTAGTATCTTATTGAATGTTTTAATTGTACCATTAGCTTATGGGTGATATGAGGTGCTCTTTTGGTGGTGTATCATAAATTATTGGGTGAGAACATGGATAGCGTCATTCAATAATTGTGAACCCTGATCGCTCATCAAAACCTTTGGGCAGCCAAACCTTGTGATCACGTTCTGAAATATGAAGTGTGTGTCCATTTCTATAGTAAAGTCTTTTATTAGTGCGTTTTCCAACCAATGTGTCAAATATTTTGTGGTGGTAATAATATAGTCTACACCTGTATGGTGCGTCGAATGACTGATTGGTCCCACAAAATCAATATCCCACTTGTCAAATTGTTCTAATGTTGTGATCAAGAAGAGTTTTAGTTCGTCTCGTTGATGGGGTTTCCCAATTCACTGGAAAACGTCGCATTATTTGCAATATTCCTTAGCATTTACAAATACTTACTGCCACCATAAACATGTGTGTTATACCTTGTTCACCATTTATTTACTAGCATTGTGTCCCCCTACAATGCCTTCATGAGCCTTGTACAGTATTATGTCTCGTTCGTGGTCTAAAATGCACCTACATAGGATTTCGTCGACGCCAAGCTTATACAGGTGCCCAAAAATCCACTGATAGTCGACACTATGGGTCACTAGTTGGTGACATTATGTGGGTGTATAATCGTCTAGTTCTTGTCATGTTGTGAGGTTGTTGCAATCTTGACAAATTGATATAGCACTTCCTTGACTTGGAATAGTTGTGCATCAAGATGTTCATCATCTAAGCTATGACCGGCTTCCTCAGAATTGATCCTTGAAAGGTGGTCTAGTCCTACGTTTTTTTCCCTGGTTTAACTACCACTTCAAACTCAAACTCCTAGAAGGGTAAAATCCATCGGCATATTCTCCCCTCCAATATAGGCTTGTTGATAAAATACTTGAGCGTCGAATGGTCATTAAAAAACTTGAATGGGTACCTAATAAGTAGTATTGAAACTTCTACAGGGCATAGACCATATTCAATGTTCCCTTCGTTGGGTTGTGTGAGTACGATGCCCGGTGCAATGGAAAACGCACCTATGTGAACATGGAATAAGTTTGTCCAATATGGAAATACTAAGGTCGACATTGTTACCAACTTTTCCTTAAATGTATCCAATGCCTCTTCACATTATTTTGTTCAAAGTTATTTTCTATCTTTGTGTAGCAGCTTCTCCAGCGGCGTTGTGACCTTCATGTAACTCTATATGAATCGTTTATAATACCCTATGTGGCCCAATGTCGTGTGCATTTATATGACTAATTAGGATCTGATATGTCCAATATTGCAGTGATCTTTGCTTGATTGACCAACAACCCCTCCTTGCATACCACATGTCCTAGTTGTGTCCCAAACGGTGTGCAAAATGTACACTTCTTCAAGTTCAAGGAAATTTGCAGCTGGCAACACCTATCCAACATCAATATTAGGGCCTACATATGTTCTTTTAAGAGGATGAACATCGTCCAATCATTTAGGTACACCTTCAAAAACTTATGGATAAAATCCTTAAAATTTGCGACCACAATCTTGGGAGATTTCACGAGCACATTCTTCAACCCGAAGGGCTTCATTGTGTGCGTGATTGTACCCCATTCTATGGTAAGTGTTTTCTTATCTTAATATTTTTCTACGATTTGCACCTGGTGATAACCTAAGAATCCATCCATGAAGGTGTAAGCCTCACTACCACCCACATTTTCCAATACTTCATCAGTAAATAGTGTGGGGAATGGATCACGTATGTAGGTTGCATTTAAGCTGCACAAGTAGACACAAATCCTTATGTCACCTATCTTCTTGGTTTGTACCACCATTAGGCTATTCCAATCTAACTCTTCCATGGGGACAATGATCTTGGCATCCATCATTTGATCCATCTCTTTGTGTACCTTCTCCTTATACTTGGGATTGAGGTGATAGGGTCTTCTTTTTATTAGTTTAGCATTGGGATTTAGCTAAATTTTCATGGCACAAAGGGATCCTGCAATTCCCTTCATCTCTGAGAATCTTTGGGAAAGAGGTCTTCATACTCCTTTATCAAATCTACCACCTGTGTTAATGTTTCCTGGGTCCAATAATCCCCAATGATGGTCATATTCGGTGCTTCTTCTATATCGATATTATGTTTCTTTATCTTTATTGGGTAGTCGTAGTCCAACATGATTATATCAAAGTCCTTCTCTTAAATTATGCATTCACCCTCAGTTTTGTTCATGTGTACTCCCCTAGGGTTGTCTTCATCATTATTTTCATTGTTAATATTCCATCATTGTACTACCTTCTTCAGTTTTTCCATTGGCCTGTGATAGGCGTAGATGACTTTAGACATGGTGGTATTCAGCTGACAATGGAAGACGAAATCTTTAATTCTCAGGAGGGCCTCCTTCTACGTTGGGATTTCCACCATGAAACTGAATGTCACGCGGAACTACATACTAATGCTACCCTAGTCTCTCTTCTTCCTTCTTGTTTCCTCATGGATGTACCAGCTTCAAGGTACCATGCCCATGGTATGGACAAACCTATCTACCCATTGAGTGTGAGGGATGTACTTGGTGGTCTATAGTATCTCACAAAAGAAAATGTGCTCCTGGGGATCTTTAGTACCCTTAAATCAGTTTACTAATTCAAAGTTGGTTGTGGGTTGGAACATGACCTTTATAAGTTCAACTACATGTACCCATCCTTGTATTTCCCTACGATGTGTCTCCCACCAATGTGAAAGTGTTCCTTTGATGACTCCATCCATGGCCTTTATCCTTTGGTTCTTTGAGACCACTTCTTCCATCTTCCCCATGAATGTGTCAACTAGACCTATACCATCAAATTTTGGTAAATCATATAAATTCAATCCAATCCAGCGTACCACCATTGTAATTTGTGTGCATCTATCCTAGTGGAAGATTCATACAGCTTATTCTTCCATCTCTCTGTTAGAAATAAAGGGATGTGCTCTCTTTTCCATAGACAATATAGAAATATTGTCACCCAACCATAGGCACAAAGGCCACCCCTGAGCACCTTAACCTTAACAGAAAAAATAATTATCGTAGCAGACCAATATCCAACCAAGGTTGGCACACCTTTCCCCAAGGGTAGCGCACCAAGCAATAATAACCAGAAATCAAGAAAAAATTCCAAACCATAACCAATAGAAAGTACAAACCATAACTAAGAGAATGTCCAAACCATAAGCCAAAATCCCACTTGCAACAGTTGCAGATGCACTCCCTCTCCAAACTTGTGCACCATTAGTCATTATGTAGTTGTGAGAGTGAGAGTGATAAATGATCTCTAGCACCCTCTATTTATACTACTCTATCTCACTTGACTGGGATGACTTCTATTTCTGGAGGCTAATAACTCAATATTAAATATTCTCTTGAGATGACTTGTCTCTTAGGGTTATTATCCAACGTTTTAGGATTTCTCTTGCTTCCAGAAATATTATAGTCTTGTCAAAGGTTACACATGTAGGTTAATACCTCCTGCAACTACCATAATATCAAAACTCCCTCCTAGTTAGGGAGGTATTAAAGGTAATGGTCTTGAGCACAAATAGACCATTCAACCGGTAGCATCATCATAGCCACACAGGCCATCTCATGATCACGTAGATCAAGTCACGAGCAACATCATCACTATCAGTATCATCTAATATCATCAAGTGCATCATCTCTCGAAGCCATACTCTATATGAGTAATCGGGCATGATGCTGAAAAATTCACTCACTCTGTAGAGTGATACAAGAACTATTCTTCTAATCCAGACATATGTTCTAGAAGAATAATTGTTCCAAAAGATGTTGGAAGCCACACCATGGGCTACAAGGACTATTCTTCTAATCCAGACATACATCCTAAAAGAATGGTTGTCCTAGACTATTTTTCCTCCAACCAATACTGTGAACTCAGGGAAAATGTATGTCCTGTACCAATCTCTCCACCCTGGTCACTACTGTGAACTCAGTGAGATAGACCATTCTTCTAATCCGAACATATGTCCTACGAGAATATTTGTCCATGGTACATCGGCAATCTGTCAACCTGGATCATTCTCCACAGGGAGAATGTCTGTCCACCAGTAATCAGTCCTTCTTGGACCATTCTTCGCCTGGAGAATGTCTTTCCATCGGTACATTGACTATCCATCTAGCTGGCAATCATCTCCAACACTAGTGGTAGTCTCCATGGAAATCAAAACAATTCCATTATATAGAACACAATTGTGTCTATCCAGAGTAGTACATAACTATTATCCAATGGTACACAACCACACCTAGTAGTACACGGCTATTAACCAGTGACGCATAGTCACAACTAGTGGAACACATCCACCACAGTATCATACAACTATTGTCTAGAGACATACAGTCTCCACAACAATCATATAATTTGATATCAACCTGCATAACAATATCATGATACAAACTGAGTAATTTGGGCCATTCTTCCACTCACATCTGTGAGATATGGAAGAGCATCTTCCCTTGGAGATTAAAACATCATCCATGGGATATCTAGACTATTCTTCCCAAGCATAGAAGAATAATTGTCCCTAATTTTTGAGCGTGTACCATTCACCTAACTAAGCCATTCCCCCTGCACTAATCATAGTGCAACCTGGAGAGAATGAGTCTTCCCTAGGGAATGCATGTCCCTAATTGTTGAACCTGGGCCATTCACCTAACTAGGCCATTCCTTCAGCACTAATCACAATGCAACCTGGAGAGAATGAGTCTACCCTAGGGAATGGTTGTCTGGACCATTTCCTATGGAAATGACTATCATGCACCAACCTCCAAAATGAACCAATCTTTGAAACTTATCACAACTATGAACTTTGAAAGAATGATTTCCCAGCGAGGCAAACCATTCTACTTGACCATAGAATGAATGTCCTAGAACATTCCTCCACACTGACCACAAGGGGAATCATTTTCTAGGGTACATCAACAATCTATCGGATCATTTTCATTACGAAAATGATTGTCCAATCTGGACCATTTTCCTAACTGGAAAATGTCTATCCGTCAGAAATCTTGGGCCACTTTTCAGATTGGAAGGTGACCTCTGAACCTGGACCATTTTCTGAACTGGAAAATGACTGTCCATAAATCAATAACATATCATTGATCCCTCCCAACATGGGAGTAATCAATTCCTTTTTCAATAAGGAAGTCATCTCCATGATCCCTAGCTTGTCCCTTAAGTACAACTTTTCATCTTGGACAGAGGCTTTACCAAAATATCTGCTATCTACTCATTTGTGGAGATATACTAGAGAACCACTTCTCCCCTCTGGACTTTATCACGGAGAAAATAATGCTTGATCTCAATGTTTTTTGACATGTCATGGAACATCAAGTTTCACACATCTCTGATCATCACAATATATCATAATTGAATTCAGCACCTGATCAGGCAGTCCAGAAACCAATCTTACGGAGACAGTCCAGAAATCAATCTTACGGAGCCACGATGTTTCTATACAAGCATCACAAACTGTAATATATTATGCTTCTGCAGTGTTGAATGCAACAGACTTATGTTTCTTGTTAGCCCATAACATCATGGAAAAGCTCAAACTGAAACATACCCAAGTAGCACTTTTTTTGTCATCTGCACTCCCTGCCCAATCTAAATCGATAAATCCATGCAGATGTATACCATAACTCAAACATCCCATAAGGAAAATACATGGTTGAGTAATCTCCAAATACATTAATGAGCCAATCAATTGTTGATACACAGACGGATCTACTGGATCAAAGTCTCTCAACTTCTTCAGATCCTTCATCATGGGATTTTTCCATGGATTTGCTATCCATCATCCCAAACTTCTGAAGAACCATTTCAATAAACTTCCTCTTTCATAAGAAGTTTTCAGTACACTTTTGTTGTACATGAGAGGCTCTGCACCAAGTTTGCTTGAATCCATACAAGGTATTCTTCCATCTGCATACAAGGGTCTCTTTGTAGTATACCTCAAAACCTTGAGGTTGCTCCACATATGTTTCTTCTTCAATTACTCTGTTGAGAAGAACAATCTTTACATTCATCTGATGTAAACTCCAACCCTTGGATACTGCAGGAGATATAATGGCTCAAGTAGAGGTATATATGGTTACTAGAACAAGTTGTCATCATAGTCTTCTCCCTCCTACTAGGAGAACCCTCTAGCCTTGAGCCTCACCTTGTATCTATCAATGCTAAAGTATTTTTCACAATTTCTCACACACATTGTTCTTCATCACAGTTTCCTTCCATTCCTTTTGCTTGACTACTTCTAGTGGGTTCAAACTGGTTCAATTGGTTGTTCTAACTTTTCTTTCTTTCTTGGAATCTTCATGTTCTTCCTCATGTCCATATTCAATGTTGGAGTCCATGGAGTCTTCTACAGATTGCATGCCCTTCTTTCGTAAAGGCTCCAACCTTCCGCCATAGGAACATAAATTTAGGTGGACAAACAAGGATATTCAAGGCTTCTTTTTGAAGAAGACTTCTTCTAGAGTCAAACTAAACGCATGTTTCTTATCATGGTTGATACTTACAATGAAGAACATGGACAGATACTTTATGGTATTCATGGATTCTTCAATGTATCGTATCATTGAGGATTAGCTCCCTCATAATCCCAGATTCATGCTTGAATCAACAATATGCATGCTCGTCTTTTGGAATTCTATGATCAGCTCCTTCCATCTGAGAGAGTCCATGCTTTCGTCTGTTGCATCTCTCTTTGATTTCTACAAAGTGTCACAAGCTTGTTCTGGTTTCCTTTTGATTTCCAACTTCCTTCGAGTCTAACTCCTCTGAGTCTCTTTAATTTTGTTTCTATCTATTCTGATTGCTTCCCATCTGCCAGTTGTACCATCCTTATAAACTTCTTCTATGACAGTTGTTAAAAATTTAATTAAAAATTACCTAGGAAAGTGTTTCTCATCACCTGGGCACCTAAGGGGTGAGAAAGTGCCTAATGTGGACCCTAGTCATTTAATTTGTGAGATGCAAATTAAAAGGTGACTTTTTGAGACCTAGGGAAAGTGGGTAGATAAAGTGATTTTGTTTCCACCGTTGATCTCACCTAATCTCCACCGTTGGATGAAGAGACTCTTCACCTTCCCTCATGAGGTCGATTAGGGTAAGGAGGGCGCACCCATTGTTGGGTTGTTGAGACATTTTTGAGAGAAAGCAAGATCATTTTCGAGCAGAAGGAAAGATGTTATTTCTGAGAGATGGGGAACGCATTCCAAGGTAGAATACTAGCACAGAAATCAAGGCAGTAAGGACATCATATACATGAGGCCGTGCAGTACAGATTTTGGAGTACGTACAGTCTCTTGTGGGCACAAAAATTGAGGCAGCAAGAACATCATTTAATTTTTTTCCTACAGTATGGATTTCCCAGTTCGTACAACAATAATTTTGGCACATTTTTCGAGGAGGGACAGTCGGTCATACACAGGTCGTACCATACGAATTTCTATAGTCTGTACAGTCACTTCATTGCACAGAAATCGAGGCAGGTTGTTGTGTGGGTTTTCTGGAAAGTTTGGCATGGTTTTCAAGGAGGTCGTACAACCATTAATACACCCAGAAAATTATTGTAGCTATTGGCACAAATTTCAAGGTAGTCTTACAACCATTTGGAGGCATAGAAATCGAGGAGCAGACCTGTAATTTATTGCAGAAAATTCTGGAAAGCGTTTTGAGGAGTTTTTCTCATTTTCTTATGTGAAGACTTGGCACGGTTATCGAGATAATTTTGCCATTAAATTTCTAAAGATGAATATGTTGTAACAGAATCTCTCTGATGCTCCCAAATAATAAAAACTCCCTCTCACTGGTTTTCCCCTTGTGGGTTTTTCCACGGTCGTTGTTAGACCAAAAATCACTGTGTTATTTTTCTGAGTTTATGTGTTGCTGATATTTTTATTTCTGCATTAAAAACGATGTTCAGAATCCTCATGTTTCAGTTCTGAAATTTATTTTTTGCTGAGTTTAATTGGTTGTTATAAATCTAGGCTTGGGCATTAAACATTGGCTAAAAAATAAATGAGATTGAAACTGGGTTGGGGTCTGAAAATTTTACATGGTATCAGAGCTAAGTTGAAAGAAGCAGAAATATTTCAGCAAGTCAGAAAGTTGGGACAGCAGTCACTTCACCAGACAGAATTTTTCATTTTTCATTTTCAGCAGAAAGGGGTCAATGGCTACAGGTTTGAGGGTTGAGGACAGACTTGATGGGGTAGCAAATTTTGGTTCTTGGAAGGAGAGGATGATCTTGTTGTTGCAAGAAAATGAGTTGTGGAACATTGTGGAAAATACCACAACACATCCTATGGTGGTACCTATTGATGCTACTCTTCTTGCAGCTTATAATAAGAAGAGTATCAAGGCTAAGAGGATTATTCTTGATGCCATCAAGGACCATTTTATTCCTCACTTGACGGGGAAGGAAAATGCCTATGAGATATGGGAGTCTTTGACAAAATTGTACCAAAGTACAAATGAAAATCAGAAGATGGTTTTGAGGGAAAAACCGAAGAGCATAAAAATGACTAAGGATGAAAATGTGGTCACATACCTTACTAGATTGACACGGGTGAGAGATGATCTTAGAGTTGTGGGGGAGGCCATAGTTGACAGTGAGCTTGTGAGGACAGCATTGAATGGAGTTTCCAAACAATGGGTTGTTTTTGTTGAGGGCATTGTGGCCAGGGAGAATCTTCCCAATTGGGAACGTCTTTGGGATGACTTTGTTCAGGAGGAGACCCAGAGAGGTTATGTACATGGAAGTTCATCTACAGGTCATGATGAGGAGAATGTGGCTCTTGCTGCCAACAACAAGAAGAAGCTCATAAAATGTCCTAAGGGAGGAAACAAACCCAAGGGTGAAGGGAAGAAAGACATGAGCAAATTCAAGTGCTTTGCATGCCATAAGTTTGGTCACTATGAAGGTCAGTGTCCTAATAAGAATAAGAAACAAACAGTAGCTTCAGAAATGGTGGAAGATTTCTCCACCAAGTTTGAAAAGGAATTTTCCTTGGTTGTGTGTCTATCCACGAGGACCACTCATTCAAATATGTGGTATATTGACAGTGGTGCCTCTCACCATATGACAGGTGTTCGTGAGCACTTGACAGATATTACTGAGATTGGTGATGTTGAGGTGGTTCTTGGAGATGACCGGGTGGTCAAGGCAGTTGTTTGTGGGACTGTATCATTTCAGAGGGAGTCTATGCCTCCCATGTTGTTGAGAGAGGTCCTATATGTTCCAGAGTTGAAGAAGAACTTAGTATCATTTTATGTTATTGAGGAGAGGGGCTATGAGGTCTTGTTTTGTGATGGGAAGGTACTCCTTTTCCCAAAGGAGTCTAGTATCACTTCAGCCAAAGTGATTGGGACTAGACATGAGAAGTTGTATAAGCTTATGTTCCAACCAGCGAGAGCTTTGATTAATACTACCAGTAGCAGTGACCTATGTGAGCTACGGCACAGGAGGATGGCACATTTGCACCATGGGGCTTTGAGGGTACTAAGGGAGATGGTGATTGGAGTTACATATTTTAGTACAGAGCACCAGGAGTTGTAGAAGGGGTGTGCTTTGGGAAAGTACACCAAGACTACTTTTCCTAGCAGTGACAGTAGAGCAGCATGGATTCTTGATCTTATTCATTCAGATGCGTGTGGCCTGATGTCTTTGGCATTGTTGATTGGTTGTTTATATTATGTTATATTCATTGATGACTTCTCATGGAAGTCTTGGATTTTATTCATGAAAACCAAAGGACATGTCTTCATTCGGTTCTAAGATTTCAAAGCTCTTGTGGAGAAACATACAGGGAAGAAAATTGGATTTATGAGGATAGACAATGGGGGTGAGTATACCTCTAAGGAGTTCATGGAATTATGTGCAGGAGAGGGCATCAAGAGAGAGTTGATTGTTCCTTACAAACCACAACAGAATGGGGTTGCAGAGAGGAAGAACGGGGCCATTGTTGGGGTTGTGAGAGCCATGCCACATGATCAGGGGCTGCCACTATTTCTATGGGCTAAGGCATGCTACACATCATTTTATCTGTAGAACAGGAGTTCTTACAAGGCTGTGGAGAGCATGACTCCTGAGGAGGATTTTTCTGGGAAGAATCCTGAGGTGGGGCACTTTCGGATTTTTGGGTGCATCACTTATTCACATGTCCCTTTTGAGAACAGGAAAAAGTTGGATCCCACAGAAAAGAGAGGGATATTTGTTGGGTACAGTGAGACTTCAAAGGCTTTCTGTATATACCTTCCTTCCTTGAGGAAGACTGTCTTGAGGAGGGATGTCAAATTTGAGGAGGATAGAGCCTTTAGGAAGTCTAGAGGGACAGAGAGGGGTGAGCAGTATTCACCTTGGATTCAGGTGAGTCCACAGTAGACTATAGTGACACAGAGTTCGGGGCCACTAGTTTTGGTGATGACAGGTTCATAGGTGACAGGGCCACAGGGTTCAGGTTCACAGGCTACTCGTCCACAGGTTTCAGGATCAGGTACTCCAGAGTCTACTTCAGGATCAAAGTCTTCAGGAGATGGGGTTGAGCAAGGAGAGTCCCCTCCACATGACACTACTTCAGAGAGGAGGAAGCCCAAGTGGATTCAGGACACTTTGAGGGAGGCACAGGGTTCAGTGGGGAATCCCAGGCAGGGAGTGAGGGAGAGTAAACCTCCCAAGAGGTTTTGCAGCTACATCATGATGGTGAGCAGCATTCAGGAGTCTGAGCCTTCCACTTTTGAGGAGACTACTAGTAGATAGGTTTGGAGAGATGCCATGATGGAAGAGTACAATTCCATCATGAAGAACGATGTCTGGGGAGTTGTTCCTAGACCTGAGGGGAAGTCAGTGGTGACTTCCAGGTGTCTCTATGAACTCAAGCATGTTGCAGATGGCAGCATTGAGAAGTACAAAGCTCGCTTTGTGGCTCGGGGGTTTTCATAGGTTGAGGGAGTCGAATATGATGAGACCTTTGCGCTGGTGGCTAGATACACTTCGATCAGGGCAGTGATATCCATTGCAGCAAAGATGGGTTGGAAGATCCATCAAATGGATGTGAAGACTGCATTTCTGAATGGTCTTATACAAGAGGAGGTGTATATTGAGCAGCCATTTGGATTTGAGGTGCATGGGAGAGAGTCTCATGTGTGTAGACTAAAGAAGGCATTGTATGGGTTGAAACAAGCTCCCAGAGCTTGGTATTCAAGGATTGATGCCTATTTGCAGCAGTTGGGTTTTGAGAAGAGTGAGGCGGATCCCAACCTATACTTCATTGTGGTTGGAGAGGATCCTCTCATTCTCTTGCTATATGTGGATGATATTTTCATTACAGGGGCAGAGAGACTCATCAGCAGCTGCAAGGAGAGCCTTGCTTCAAAGTTTGAGATGACTGATATTGGATTGATGCACTATTTTTTGGGATTGGAGGTTTGGCAGGAGCTTAGACACATCTTCCTAGGACAGGGGAATTATGTGTGTCACATTTTGAGGAGATTTCATATGGAGGATTGTAGACCCGTGACCACTCCCATGATTACCAACCGGAAGAAGCTTCATGCTTCTGAGTCACAGTTAGTGGATTCCACTTTATATTGTCAGTTGATCGGGTCATTGATGTATTTGGTCAATACTAGGCCAGATATTTGTTTTGTTGTCAACACTCTCAGTCAGTTCATGGTTGAGCCTAGGAGAGTGCACTTGGTGGCAGAAAAACGTGTGCTCAGGTATCTTTGTGGTATGGTATACTATGGTCTAGCCTATCAGAGAGGAGATGGAGTTCGTCTGGTTGGATATACAGATTCAGATTGGGCAGGATGTGTCAGTGATAGGAAGAGTACTTTAGGGTGTTGTTTCAGATTGGGCTCATCAGTTGTGTCTGGGTTCAGTCAGAAGAAAAAGACAGTGGCTTAGAGTTCTGCAAAGGCTAAGTATATGGCAGCTAGTCAGGCCAGTTGTGAGGCCCTTTGGCTTCCCAAGTTGCTGGTGGGATTGTTCGGTGTGTAGTTGAGGCCTACCGTGATTTACTGTGATAATCAGAGTTGCATTAAACTCTCGGAGAATCC
Organism: Picea engelmannii; assembly: GCA_009831015.1. Taxonomy (NCBI): domain Eukaryota; kingdom Viridiplantae; phylum Streptophyta; class Pinopsida; order Pinales; family Pinaceae; genus Picea; species Picea engelmannii. The sequence goes on from ML823636.1 coordinate 21,809, forward strand.
AGTTTTTCATGACAAGTCTAAGCATATCGAGATTTGTTATCACTTCATCTGTGAATATGTTCAAAGAGGATTTGTGGAGCTACAGTACATATCTACAGAGGATAAGGTTGCATACATACTCACCAAAGCATTGGGCAGAGGCAAGTTTGTATTTTTCAGGGACAAGCTTGGAGTGGTGAGTAACACTTTCCTCGGTAAGAGGGACTGTTAAAAATTTAATTAAAAAGTACCTAGGCAAGTGTTTCTCATCACCTAGGCACCTAAGGGGTGCTTAAGTTTTTAATGTGGACCCTAGTCATTTAATTTGTGAGACGCAAATTAAAAGGTGACTTTTTGAGACTTTGCGAAAGTGGGTAGATAAAGTATTTGTATTTCCACCGTTGATCTCATATAATCTCCACTGTTGGATGAAGAAACTCTTCACCTTCCCTCATGAGGTCGATTAGGGTAAGGAGGGCACACCCATTGTTGGGTTGTTGAGACATTTTTGAGAGAGAGGAAGAGCATTTTCGAGCAAAAGGAAAGAGGTTATTTTTGAGAGCTAGGGCATGCATTCCAAGGCACAATACTAGCATAGAAATCAAGGCAGCAAAGAAATCATATATAGGAGGCCATACAGTATGGATTTTGGGGTCTATACAGTCACTTGTGGGCACAGAAATCGAGGCAAGAAGAATAGCATTTAATTATGTCCATACAGTATGGATTTTTCAGTCTGTACTACAGTGCTTTTGGCACAATTTTCGAGGAGGGACAATCGGTCGTACACAAGTCGTACCGTATGGATTTCTAGAGTCCGTACAGTCTTTTCGTGGACAATAAATCGAGGCAAGTTGGTGTGTTGGTTTTATGGAAAGTTTGGCACGGATTTCAAGGAGGTCGTAGAGCCATTAATGCACCCAAAAAATTGTTGTAGTTGTTGGCATGAATTTCAAGGCAGTCGTACATCCATTTGGAGGCACAGAAATCGAGGAGCAGACCTGTAATTTATTGCAGAAAATTATAGAAAGAGTTTTGAGGAGTTTTGCTCATTTTCCTGTGTGAAGACTTGGCATGGTTATCGAGATAAGTTTGTCATTAAATTTCTGAAGATGAATATGTTGTAACAGAATTTCTCTGAAGCTCCCAAATAATAAAAACTCCCTCTCTAACTGGTTTTCCCCTTGTGGGTTTTTCCAGGGTCGATGTTAGACCAAAAATCACTATGTTATTTTTCTGAGTTTATGTGTTGCTGATATTTTTATTTCTGCATTAAAAACAATGTTCAGAATCCTCATGTTTCGGTTCTGAAATTTGTTTTATGTTGAGTTTAATTGGTTGTTATAAATCTGGGTTTGGGCGTTAAACATTGGCTAAAAAAACAGCGAGACTGAAACTGGGTTGGGGTCTGAAAATTTACAATAGCTTCCGCAAGGATTGTTCATCAAACATATTTCACAAGGGTACCTTTGAAACCTTGTAGCATCATCCAAATTGTCTTCCAATATGAAACTAACGTTTTTTTTGGCTGAGTACCAAGAGGTGCGCTAAATAGGGCACACTAGGATGTCAAGGAATTAGGTCAAATGCTTCACCAGAATTTCTCGAACACAAGGGTTAGGGTTTGTTGCAGCTACATAATTAGAAAACCTAGTTGCAGCTGTAACTGGTTGCATAACGAGCTCAACAAATAACTTCCCAATATATCTTTCAGTGGTTAGACTGTCTAAAGATAGTGTGGGCCCATAACCTATTATAAATAAAGGGATGTGCTCATTTTTCCATAGAAAATATAGCAATATTGTCATCCAACCATAGGCACAAAGGCCACCCCCAAGCACCTTAACCTTGACAGACAGAATAATTCTGGTAGCAAACCAATAGCCAACCAAGGCTAGCGCGCCTTTCCCCAAGGGTAGTGCACCAAGCAAGAATAACCAGAAACCAAGCAGAAAGTCCAAACCATAACCAAGAGAAATTCCAAGCCATAACTAAGAGAAATTCCAAACCATAAGCCAAAATCCCACTTGCAGCAGTTGCAGTTGCACTCCCTCTCCAAACTTGCGCACCACTAGTCCTTGTGCAATTGTGAGAGTGAGAGTGACAAATGAGCTCTAGCACCCTCTATTTATACTGCTTTATCTCACATTATTGGGATGACTTCTCTTTCTAGAGGCTAATAACTCAATATTAAATAATCTCTTAAGTTGACTTGTCTCCTAGGGTTATTATCCAATGTTTTAGGGTTTATCTTGCTTCCCGAAATAGTCTAGTCTTGTCAAAGGTTACACGTGGAGGTTAATACCTCCCGCATCTACCATAATATCAACACTCTTCATATCATACTATGAATTTGTGTCATAAGAGAGAACACTTATCCAGCTCATCTCACCATTAGTTTTGGGGTTGATATAATATTCCATACAACCTGTAATATTATAGATGTTTTCAATTATGGAACTCTATGAATCGTCATTCATGATCTCGTTATATTTGTCGGCCTCATTTGGATCCAATGGAGCAATGATGTTGAAGGTATCTATTTCAAAGAACATTTGTCATTTCTTCATATTCAAAATTGTATTGTTGTCAAATTCCCAATCAATGCCAAGTAGAGCAGGGTAAGGATCTGAGTCATCCATGATCTCAATCACCTCAAAGTCTACTTTGTTCTTCACCCCTTCATTAATGTTCACCTCGACTTGGGGATATATTCGGTATTGGTTAGCTATCCTAAGTTTAATGGGGGACCACACCAAATTTTTCTTACCCATAAACTCCCAATATTTCTTTGGCAAGATGTTCGCATCGGAACACAGGTCCAACATGACACCATCCATCTCATAACTTATTAGTTCAGCAATCATCTTGAACTCTCTTCCTATGTGCTTATGTTTGCTCACTTGGAACTCATCCCTTTCTGACAGTGGGACAAATATAGTTGTAGTTGTCTCTTCTTCCCGCATACATCTTGTCAACATGTGGGTTAACTTCTTTGCAGCCTCAGGGTCAATTAACATTTTCCAGGCAACAATGCAAAAAGTTACTTACTTGGTCCTCTGATTTATACTTGTGGTAATTGTTGCGTTGCATTTCTTCTCCCGCCATGCGTCATAGATCTTCATGCATGTGTGTGTCCTCTATTTCCTTTTATTCGCCATGCTACATCTCTTAATGTATGTGGGATTCTTCCAGCAACATTTGTGTTTCTCGTTGTATATCCTTACATACACAAGCTTCCTCTAATGATTTTTTTGTTGTGAGGTGTAACTCTTCACAGATGTGGGCCTCCTCTAATGATCTTTGTGTTGCATGTTTTACCTCCTCTTCCACATAGGATTCCTTTAGCAATCTTTATGTTGTAACCCTTCATGTGCTCAGTCCTCCTTTAGGGCCCTTTATACGTTGCATGGGAATTGTCTTTGTTGCATGGCGTCAGAATTGGGAGATTCTTGTGTTGCTTTCTTGATCTTCCCTTCAATGTTTTCGTCCGAACTTTATCCACATTCTAATTCCATTCCAGTATTCATTCCTCCTCGAGTCACTTCCCACACATCAACTTCTGATCCCTGGACGGCTCCAAAGTCACCATATTACAATGTGATTTATTTTCTTCCAACTTTTTCAATAGATCTACACAATCTTTTGTGACATGCTTGGTACTATGACATTACTCACAGAGAGTGCATGGTTTGGTACAGAATCATGACACATTTCCCACTTCACCACAATTAAATAAAATAGGTGGTCTTCCTCCACCACCATTGTATCATCTTCCTCATCCTTTTCCATATCCTCCCAGTGGACCTCCTTCATATCCTCCTCCATCCACGCCTCTGCAGTCTCCATATCTCTATTCTTATTGGACCCAGAAGGCATATGTAATCTGCTTCTACATCAATTGAAGTGACTGGTAGTTGTTCACATCATGGCACATGGATTTTCAAAACTCATAAATGGAGTATTCCTAGTCTTCTAATATTTTTGTAGTGTTGGGAACCGGGGAGGTATATGTCCCTAGTGTCTACAAATATCACACCACTCGGTCTGAGGTCCAGTTGGGAATGGATTTAGCACACTCGTTTCCATTTAGCTCCCCAGCGTAGGACATCTATTTCTGTGGTGACCTTTTGTGTGGCACATAGTACACCACACATGCTCACGCGCCACCTTAAATTTATCCATATATTGTAATTTCATTATGATATTTGTGAGATGAGATTGCAACTAAGCCATCCCTACTAATGTCTCACGACCTCTTGGTGTAGCTTCTAGGTGCATCGCAATCTCCATGGCATTTTCCTGAGTTGTCACCTTCTACTAGGTGAGCGGGACTCGAATGTGGGGTAGAAGTCTTGAAACAAACCACTCTCTATATTGGACATCTTGGATCTGAAATGTCAGTATATCCAACAATATCTTGAATCGTTCGTCATAATCCCATACGGTTTCTCAAGTTTGTTGCTTGATCTTAGAGATACACTATGATTCTAACTTAGGATTTTGGAATTCCCTAAGCATATCTCTCTTAATCTTCGTCAAGGACCTAGTTTGTCCCACCAGTGCAGTTGTCTTGTACTTCATATACCATGTCAAATATTTGTCTCTCAAGGTGGTCTCCAGTTGTGTTATCCTAGATGCTTCATTTGTGATTCTCTTCACAGACCATATAGTTTCACATGTAAGCCAATGATTTTATGCATCATCTCTTCCCATCCCATGGAACACGAGTAGCCTCATAGTTGTGTCTTGGTTTTCCATACTCAATCTAGTATTGTTTCCTCCTGAATGACCATTAGTTGTTGGTGATATGGATCATGATACCAAAACTTCTCTTGGAAAAGTATTACTAACTTCGACCTCCTCTTCACTCGTATCTTCTATTATTTCTTCTTCTACTTCAAAGAGGGTTTCCTCCATATTCTCTCATTGTCCTTGGAGAGGGATTCCAAGGAGTTTACTACCTATAGCCATGCAAGCCCATTCATAATAGCTAAAGCTTCGTCCCCTTCTCAGAGGGGTCCATCGTGGTCTTCTACTACATCAACGCTACTACTCTGCACCTCATCTTTCTCTCATGTGACTACATCTCTCAACAACCAAGGGTATCTGACTTTGTCTTTTGCAACCCTACTCCCACTACTCCTAGTATCCTCACTTGATACCCTACTCCTAATTGTTGATGTTAGTGGTATCATCGGATAGGTACTTCCACACTGGCTTATGTTTAGTGTGTGGAAGTCATCAATACTTAAGAGTTTCACTTTAGTAAAGTGATTATTAAAATGAATTACCTTTTAGATTTAACATGAGTTTAATTAAGTTAATTCCTAATTTTTTGACATTAGTGACTTAAGTGAAAGTTAAATTAAGTCTTAGCCATTAGATTTAAAGTGAAGGTGAGATTATATGTTAGTCTTTGATCACTTTGGAGATATAGGGTTTTATATTTAGGGTAAACTCATGATTATAAAAGGAATCATATGTGAGAGGAGAAAAATGCTTTGGAAGGAAGTCAATTGTGTGAGATACACTTGTGAGAGACTTTGATGAGAGATCAAGGTTGAGATTTTTGGTGATATTCCAAGGTCAAGGATAGCAAAGAAGGAATTTTTCTAGTGTGAGGAGTGTAGAAGCAAAGAAGGACTTTTGCTTACATAGGAGTGAGGAGATCTCACTGGTTGGGTGAAGAGATTTCATCCAAGTGTTGATGCAGAGAGGGTTGGATCATAAAGGACTATGATTCAAGATCCTGGATAGGTGGAGAAGTACTTTCATATAGAGGTCATACCTGTCAAGGAGAAGAGAAAGCAGAGGCAACCGCAAGTGGGTTTCCGCTAATAGAATCCAGAGGAAAGCCTAGCGTCGTATGGAAGTGTATGTGCAAGTTTTTCGTACATGTATGTGGGTCTCATTGGAGAAAGTCGCATTTATACATGGATTTACTAAAGGACAGTTGCATACACCTCAGGAAACATGTTGGTATAGGGTTTTATAGTAGCACAGGCATTGTCAGGTTTGTCTATAGTGTATATTCTCTTAGTGGGCCATTTTCCCTATTACGTGAGCCCTAATTTGACCATAATAAAAGCATCTTAGGACTAGTTTTCCCTCTATTGGGTGCTAGGTTGAAGTGGTAAAATCAACACTAACATTGTGTCACTTTGAAAACCTCTCTACTTCTACGTTTCTCTATGGAACATAAATTTCTCTCGCACATCCTCCTATTATGGTCTCTTTTCTCTTCATTCTAGGTCTGACCCCTCGTCTTTCACCCCTTGATATCTCCTTTCCACTCCCCTGTTCGGATTTCCTCCTTAGATCAACTCTTCTTGTGTATCTCTCAACTCTTTTTCCCTTTTTCTCTTTTTCTCTCTTTCTCTTTTTCTCTTATGTGACCATTTTATCCTCACCTCATCTCCTCATCTTTTGGATCCCTCCCACTAGAT
>ML823636.1:50985-75367 GCA_009831015.1 Picea engelmannii
TATATATATATATATATATATATATATATATATATATATATATATATATATATATATATATATATATCTGTTAACATATTGTTATACGGTTAATATATAACCATACACATATTTTAAAACCCATAGCATATGGTTAAGCTCCCCGTGCTTTGGATTGTGGTTACATGAAATACAATAGACCAGGGGTTGGGGCTAGTCCTTGGCCCCTTTCCCTCTCCACATGAAAGTTTATTTAAATTTAAATACAATTTGAAACATAATATGGTTAAGTTCCATCGTGTGACATGTTAGTTGGGGAGACTTTGTTAAGACTTGGTGGCTATGGAGGTCATGGGGTCAAACCATGTTGATTCCATAATAATTTTACACAACCTTAAACATTACTAGCCAATGAGGGGCTATCATGTGGCAGTCTCGCACTGGCTCTTCAATGCCACATGCCAAACGATGATTGAACCACTTTTCATCCTAGAGGTACGACTTACCAACTCAACATGTCAACTCATCTGCCTAGTCAACTAATCAATCCACATGGCACATTGGGGTGTGGCCACATCACATGTACGGTCATGTCACATCACTGTATGGACATGGAACGTGTCTGTTTACCCCTTTGACTTTTGACTTTGACCTAAACTTTGACCAGCCATAACTTTTGCATACGAACTATGTTTGACGTGTCGTTTACGTTGTTGGAAAGATGATGATGAGCTCTACACATTGATGTCATTTTCTATATGATTTGAGATATTAAAATTTTGAGCATTTATGGATCCCCTGGGACCTTTATGAGCATTCTGGATCCTTCTAGACCTCTGTGAGCATTCCCTAGATCCTCCTGATTCAGTGTGCCACTACTTTAACCAAAGAAAGAGCTTGCTCCTCTATTTCTTAATATATCAACTCATATTCGTGCAAAGTTTTACTCATAAAACTTATTGGACATTCTTCTCTTTTAAGATTCATTTGTGTTAAAATAGAAGCTATGGTCTCTTCTGAAGCAAAAGAATATATGATAAAATCTTGATCAAAATTTGGACTGACAAGAACTCGAGCTAAAGTAATTGCATGATTGATTTTAGTGAATGCTCTTTGAATTTCTTGTGTCCATTCAAATGTTGTATCCTTCTTAACCAAGACATTTATTGATTTCACAATATTTGTGGCATAATCTGGGACAAACCTCCTTACAAAGTTTATCTTTCCAAAAAATTGTTGTAGTCCCTTTCTCGACGTTGGAGGGCTCAATTCTTTGATAGATTTTACTCTCTCTAGATCAATGCAGATTCCTTCTTTAATGACTATATGTCCTAAGATTTTTCCCTCTGACACTGCAAACAAACATTTTTTGGGATTCATAGATATTCCATATAATATACATCGCTCAAATACTTGCCTTAAATTCTCAATGTCATTTTCTCTTACTCTAGAATGAATAGTGAGATCGTCTTGATGGTCATCCATACATTTTCCAATTAAATCTTTGAAGGCGTGATGCATTTCCCTCTAAAAAGTTGCTCCAATATTTTTCAAGACAAAGGGGATACATACATATGCATATGTCTCCCAAGGTGCGATGAAAGAAGTTTTAAGTTTGTCTTCTTCTACAACCAATACTTGATTATATCCAGAGAAACCGTCTAACATAGACACCAAGGCTCAACCAGTCACTTGTTTTAGGAGCATCTCCATATTAGGGAGGGGGTAATTATCTTTGATACTTGTCTTATTCAAATCTCTAAAATCAACACAAAGACTAATATCCCCACTTTTCTTCCTTACTACAACAGGGTTTGAAAGTCATTGTGAATGTCTAATTGAAAAAATTATTTAAGAAACTCCTTAAGTTACACCCCCGGTGAACTAAAGGGATTTATCATTTACTAGTAGCATTATAAGTTTCAGAGTTATTAACTTGGAGCAATAATACAATAATTATCAACAATTGGATTCAAAATCATCTTAATAATAATTTGTCATCAAGGAGATCTTATTGTTCTAATATGATTTTCATATAAATTGTAATTAATTCAATTTTGAGATTAAGTTCACTACAGTACTCTAAATTACAAGAATAAGTAAATATATAATATAACATTTTTCTTCCTATTTTTAGTCGTAATGTAAAAATAAAACCAATAATAATTAATTTACAACTGATATAATATAATTATTCATAAATTTCATTCAATGGACATGTTTTAAACAGAAACATAAGTACGCATAGTTGGAGCGGAAACAATGACTTCTGATAGTCTTTTCAATTTCCGTTAAATTCTTCTTTTAGTTTACATATGAGTATAAACGATCAGTTGCACCAAGGCCGCGTAGAGAGTCATGCATAAATAATCTCCAGCAAGATGCTAGGTCTTAAATAACTGTTAGTCTAATGTCAAGTAAGTGAACAAATTTTGCCTTCTAGAGTTTCATTAATTAATCTTAGGTAGTAGAGTGTTAGTTACAATATTGACCAAGCAAAACGATAGTGAAATTTCTATCGCTTAGGGAATATCGCTTAGGGAATAACTGAGTGCACAAATTTCTAGTTTCGCACAGTAAAAGCAGGACTTCCATCTTTAGAGGCAGCTACAACTAGAAACAAGTAAAATTATAGATTAACCTCCATAGGTTCCGCATTCACAAAGAGATGACAATCTGCAGGTGGATTCTCCTTCACTAGTAGTGGCAATCTCACTATGGAAAGAATGACTCATTCCTTCTGGTAACCAGTAATCAGATGTCCTTGCCCAACGAACAACAACTCAAAAATAAATTTAGAAAAGAGTTCTCAAACAGGGGAAAATTCCAAATTCTTCCTCTAACTCTTTGGACAATGGAATGAAATGACGATTGCAAAAGTACTCTGGAATTTCTTTCCCAATTACACTAGAAACCCTAGTCTAGTACTGCAACAATATAAGTTTTAACACCAGTCTCTAAGAGGGTTCGTGGATGGTAAAATGACCCTGGGCGAAGTGTTAAAGGCTAAAGATGTCCAGGGGAATAGTAGCAAGTCTATAGAACGTCAAGAAACGATCATCGTAGAAGGTCCTGGGTTGAACCTTATCACGATCTTGCAAAGATTTTCAATGATCTATGAAGGTAGACCAATTAACTACGTTATAGCGGTGTGTTGACGTCGATGGACTAAAGAGTCCCCAACACAATATCTCGACCTCCCATTGGGCTAGGCAGGAAGAGATGGGAATGTCACCTTAGATTTAGAACTTCAACATAGAAACACATTAGACTCTAAACTAAGTCTCCTATAACCTAAAGTTCAAGCATAAATTCCTTTGTCTTGTACTTTTCAATTTTTATATATTTTATATTTTATAATTTTTATACGTTTAACTTTTATAATGTTTATTAATTTTGTAAATAAAATTAAAAGAAAGTTAATAAAAAATGAAATATCTACCCAAAGTTAATAATCTTGTGTGTCTTTCCTCACAGCCTTGATGCCCTTTAATATCATGTATACCCATAATGCTCAAAATAAAACTGAGATCCCTTTATGGAAAATGACTATAAATTTTGCCACATGCTTGGTAATCACATTTCACGTAGTTAGACTTGTCTACACCTTTATGATTATGTCTTTGGAGCATTTATTTGTTATAATCATGAGAGATGAATATATTTTTAAAAAGGTTTGATATATTCTATCTTCATTTCATAAGAATTTAATAACATATCTTACATGACAACAAACATGTGTTATGACAGCAATCCAAGAACGCATACCTAGACGGAAGTTAAGCTCCCACTCACGACCCATATAGCAAGCTACACCAAGTAGGAAGTGTAGTTTTAAAGAGGTTTGATATATTCTATCTTCATTTCATAAGAATTTAATAACATATCTTACATGACAACAAACATGTGTTATGTGTCATATAACAATAGTTATTTGTGAGCCCTTGATGTGACATGGGGTAATGCCAAAATTGTAACCTCAAAAGAAATTTGGTATAACTTTATGCCACGGTAAGAATATTGAAGTATGAGTCATTTGGGAAGTAAGATATGTTGGTAAATGTATGATATAATAATGAATTTAGCTTTTGGCATGGCATGAAAAAATATCAAAATTAAATCCAAATACGTGATAATAATGTTATTCTTAGAAAAAGAGAGCTACGAGAATATCTCATGAGTGAAAAATATGAAAAATATGAAAGTTATGAGTGAGATTATAACAAGGTTAAGAGTGTGGGAAATGGGATAATAGTGATTTTGAATCACAGGTCAAGAACCATGATAGTTTTGTCAAGAACCTTGTGCCAACTACTTGTAATGAACTTGCTTCCATCTGTAGCATAAAATATATTGCTTGACGATCTTGTTCATTTGTTAGCCATATCATAAATTCTAAAATATTTTTGAGCGATGAGATATTTGACGACATCTTCCTTTAATGTGTAGCAGTAACTCAGCAGGAGCGTGTATAACTTTGCGCAAGAAATTGCAAAATGAAGGGGGACCTCGCAATGCTTTGTCGGCTAAGTATTGTTGACCAAAAATGTAGTCAACGCAACATCCATGATTATCTAAGGATTAGTTGATTGAGTTCAAAGTTAATGCGATAAGGTGTAAAAACTTTGTTATCAATCCCCGCACCTACCTAGAAACTTATGTGTTTCATAATCAAATGTTCTTGTTGCTAGAATAATGTCCAGTCGCATTGTCATCGGGTTTTTTTTTTTAATTCTCAGACCAACATTCTCTACCTATATGGCTTACTATTTTACTCGGATTCAATATTCACTACTGCACCTACGATAGTGGATAGTTCATTTCTTAACTACAGAGATTGAATATGAGCTACTATATATATATATATATATATATATATATATATATATATAGAGAGAGAGAGAGAGAGAGAGAGTGAGAGAGAGAGAGAGAGAGGGAATTTGGTTCTTTACAATAGTAGGAAAATCAATTTTTAACCACAATTAATGGTACCCAAACACAGACCTGGCCAACTTATAGCATAGAATCTTCTCAAATATGTAATTATCATTCCGTAGGATTTAGACTTGAACTAATCTTTAAGACTTAGCTTAAAATCAATCACACATGAAGAGTATTTCCAATTTAGCTTAATGAGCATTGAAAATCCAATCAAATTATTTTTTAAATTTTAAATATTATATAAGATATTATGATATCTCTAGACTATAGATAAGAAAGATTTATGAGTTAAGATCAACCATGTAGGATTTGTTCCTCAGTTTTCAAAGCAATCACAATACTTTACCAGCTACGAAATCTCCAAACACAGTATATATATATATATATATATATATATATTATTTTTTATTTTTTTTAAATCAAATTTGTAGTGCCATGATTCATTCAGACGATTGTGCTATATTCTAAATTTACATAATCTGATTATACTGACTAGTAACAGTCTATCAGTGAAAGTATTCACACAACTACTCAATGAAGAAATGGTTAATTTATTTGGTATTTTCTGGAGAATGTTTAGACTTGGTAAATAAAAATGTTGATCTATTCACATATATTTTGTTGAAACAATTCCTTTCTTGACTTCAATAATTGCATTATACATATAAAAATTTGAATACTAGGTCAATGGTGTGTTTTCCAAATAATTAAATATACAAACATTTTCTTTTAACAATAAGACTAATCGTTTCAAATACCATAACCAGAAGATATTGATAGTTGATGGTGTGCTTCAAACCAACGTATTGCACTATGCTCCTCTCCTTCACTTGTTAATGAAGAGACTTCACTGGTACCTCTCAGTCAATGCTAGGGGTATTTTTCTTCCCCCTTAGCCCCCTGAGCCGCAAAGGGGCCAAGCACAAAAACCAAAACATAATAGATCTCAAGCTTGCCCCACAAGGAAAAGATTCCACTCTTTCTCAAGCTTGAAATCCCAACTCTCACAAGTAAAACTAAGTCCAACAAAATTTTGGCAACATAACAGTGCAATGAAAAAGTGAGTCCATTCCCCTTCTACCCCATTTCTTTTATAGGTAAATTCTCATTGACACTTGTCCACATGCACAAGTAATTCAACTTTTTTAATTGTTTTATTAGTGATTATTCAACCACACACTTGTCTCACTCTCCCCAAGTTGCATAAGTAATTACCCTTTTTTATTTTATTTAAAAGGTCATTTCCCTCACATTCCCCAATGTGTTCCTATTTTTGCTCTTAGTTGTCCCTTTGTTCCCCAAATTCTCATTTAATAAGTGTTCCCTAACTAGATTTAGTCAGAGTTGGATTAAGAGTCTTCTGTTAGTTAGGATTTGTGGGAGATTAACTCAAGATGTTACTCTATGTGTACATATATTCTCTCGTGTTTTAATTTCTTTCTATTTTAAAATTCCCTTTATTATTTTCATGCACACATGTGCATTTTACCCAACCTCTAATTTTTATTACTCTTTTTCCTAGTGTTTGATTTATCTCAATTCTTTTAATTTATTTTATATTTTTATTTAGTCTCTCATTTAAACTTAGACTTAGACTTAGTCTTAAAATTATGCTTGGACTCTTGTTAGGATTCTAGTTTATAATTTACTGATTAATTAATACTATGTTCTAACAAGTTCTAAATATTTAATTAAGTTCTCTAAGCCATCTAGATTTATTGACTCGCATTTTAATTACGCTACATGCCCTTCAAGACGCAACTTTGTGCTCCAAGGGTGCCACTCGCCTTTGACTAGTTTTGGAAGTTCGTTCAACCCCTTGGAGTCAACACTCCTTTCAATCAACCTTGTGAGAGACTAAGGGCTTCTAAGGAATAAGGATTCCATCTTATTGTGCGCCCCTTAGAATTCTTCATGAGTGACTGTCTCTGTCTGCCCTCACGACATCGTGTACCTCTCTAACTAGGTAATATTTACCTACATTTCAGGTCACGGCGGGAGTGCTAGTAGACTGTGATGGGGACACTGCCACAACTCTCCCACAAATGTCTAGTTTCTGTGCATGGCACCTTTACTCCTTATGTGAGTCGGATTAGCAAGCATCGCCAAGCCTACATCCATGACAAAAAATAGTGTCAGTAATCCATATACATAAATCATACCGTAATCACTCATATATCACATGTGCGTAAAATGAAATGCTCAAACAAATACAATCCACTCCCTGACTCTCTAGATTCCAAGGAAGTCCATTGGTTCCATCAACATCCATAACCTGTGATGTGTCTTGCACACTCAGGAGAACTTGTCAATAATATTTGTCAATACATACATACATACATATATATATATATATATGAAAGTAACAATGAATCACAAATACATCATCATCATCATCATATATAACTCATAATTGAAACGAAATCATAATATACCATAACCGGATCACTTGCACACAAGTATCCTCGAAGAATAAGTCAATATAAGTGTGCTCAGTAGAACGAGATGTTACATACACCCCCTCTTGTTTTAAACTTCATCTCGGAGTTTGTATAGTATATAAATGCAAGTAAATAAATGTATCTGATATATATATACATATCTAATCTATCAAACAAATAGGGAAACCGTTGAGGCATCTCATATGCATCCTCCCATGTAACCGAGTGTGGACTATAATTGTCCCACTAGACCTTTACCTGGTCGACTATTTGACGTCGTTGCTATCGAGTGAGATGGTCCAAAATGCGGATTGGCTCCGCCATGAGAGCACCCTCGTCTGACACCTGCAAAGAACTCTTGTCAATAACATGTGACAGATCACTAATATAATGTTGTAAAATAGATACATGAAATACATCGTGCATACGCCTTAAAGGATCAAGCAAGTCTAGTTGATAAGCCACGAGGTCCTTTATTTTCCACAACCTCAAAAGGTCCCACAAACCTAGGAGAGAGTTTAACACCCTTTCCAAACTTGATCGAGCTCTTATGTGGTTTTACCAGCAAGAAAAATCTGTCGCCAACCTCATAATTGTGGTCAACGCGATGCACATCAGCATAACTCTTATGTCGATCATGCGCTTATTTAATCCTTTGTCTTATCGATTGCAACTATTATTCCATTTCTTGGATCAATTTTGGTCCCACCAGGACCCTGTCCTCAAGTCAATCCCAACTCAACGGCATCAAACACGGTCGCCCGTAAAGAAACTCAAACTATGCCATGTTAATCGTACTCTGGTAACTGTTGTTGTATGCAAAATCTACCAATGGAAAGAAGTCTTCCCAACATTTATGTTGATCTATTACATACATACGCATCATATCCTCCAAGATCTAGTTCATTCTTTCTATTTGTCTGTCTTTCTATGGGTGGTACATTGTACTAAAATTCAGTTGTGTTCCCAAGGATTCTTGGAAACTGGTCCAAAACCATCATGTAAACATCAATCCATGATCTGATGTGATCTTTCTTGGTACTCCATGTAACCTCACAATCATGCTAACAAAAAATCTAGCTATATTCGGTGTCTGATACGTTGTACGCACTGGAATAAAGTGTGCACTCTTCGTCAGAGTGTAAACTACCACAAAAATTGAATCGTGTCTCCTTGACATCAGTGGCAATCCAACAATAAAATCCATTGAAATGAACTCTCGTTTCGATTCAGGAATAGTGTGTGGTTGTAACATTCTTGCTGGATGTCTATGTTCAGCCTTCAATTGTTGACATTCTATACATCTCGCCACATAACTAACTATGTATGCTTCCATTCCTTTCCAAAAGAATAAAGGCTTAAGGTCTGCATTCATCTTCGTGACTCTCGTATGAGCCATGTAAACTCCTCGATGAGATTTGCTTAAGATCAAACTTCTTAATTATTTGTTAGGAAGTACGTAAATTCTGTCATTATATCTCAACAATCCGTCATTATCCAATGAATAACCTTCAAAATTCGGTACCATCATGGTATTTTGTCCAATATTGTCCTTAACTTCTTTATGCCAATCATCGTTTATCTAGAAGGTTAGAATATTTTCTCAAAGATTCATCTTAAGAGGTATTACCGAGAATATGCATTGTCTCAGACTCAACGCATCTGCTACTATGTTCATCGTTCCTTTAATGTAAGTAATCTCAAAGTTGTATTCGCTAAGTAATTTTGACCAATGCCTTTGTCACGCATTCAAGTCACTCTGAGTAAATATATGTTGCAATCCATAGTGATCTGTCTTTAATTCAAATTTTCGTCCAATCAAATAATGTCTCCATACTCTCAAGGCATATATAATTGTGAATAACTCCAAGTCGTGTGTTGCGTAGTTTTCCCCGTGCCTTCTCAATTTCTTTGAAATGTAAGCGATCACTCGACCGCCTTGCATCAAAAATATGCCTAAAACTTCCTTGGATGCATCAGTGCATACCAAGAATTATTTGTCCCTGTCGGGAACCTTCAATATCATCATTGTCGTCAACAAATCCTTAATATTTTGAAATGATTCCACGCATTTCTCTGTCCATACGAACTTCTTGTTTTTCTTCTGCAATTTCGTGATTAGATTTGCTATCTTCGAAAAACCTTCGACGAATCATCAGTAATATCCTGCTAAACCCATAAAGCTACACACTTCTTTTACGTTCATTAAATATAGCCATTACATAATAGCCTCTACTTTCGTTGGATCCACAATGATACCTTCTCCAGATATGATATGTCCCAAGTAATGAATGTTTGATTGGTAAAAAGAACATTTTGATAGCTTCGCATACAATTTGTTTTCTCTTAGACAATGTAGAACCAATCTCAAGTCTTCGTCATGCTCTTATTTCCTCTGATAATATATCAGTATGTCATCAATAAATACTTGAACAAACTTGTCCAAGTATTCACGGAATACCCCATTCATTAAACTCATAAATATGCTTGGGCCATTCGTCAATCCAAATGGTAAAACGGTGAACTCAAAGTTTATGAATATCGTCTTAAATGCGGTCTTATAGATATCTTCCTCTTTGATCCGTAATTGGTGATATCCTGATCTCAATTTGATCTTATAAAATGCATTTCCTCCCTTCATCTAATCAAATAAATCGTCAATCCTTGGCAACAAGTATTGGTTCTTGATCGTAAATTTTTTCAATAAACGGTAGTCAATACAAATTCTTCACGATCCATCCTTATTTTTAACAAAAATCAATGGTGCACCCCATGGTGATACGCTCGGACGTATAAGTCCTAAATCCAACAACTCCTTCAATTTCATTTTCAACTCCTGCAATTCTATTGTCGACGTCTAGTATGGAGTTCTCGCAATCGGTTCTATTCCAGGTTTCAAATCTATGGAAAAATCAAGTTCTCTTTCTGGTGGAAAACCTGGTAGTTCCTCCGAAAATATGTCTGTATACTCTGATACTACTGGAAGGTTTTCCAATCCTTCTGTCTCTCCCTTTTCATTAAGTGTTAGGATGGAATATAACTTTCATCCCTTTCGCATACTTTTTTTTAATTGTAAGGAAGAAATAAATCTTAGTGAAACCCCCTGGTTTCTTCCTACAATCACCCTACTCTATCCCAAATCATCCTTCAAACTTAATTGTTTTGTCTTATATTTAAGTATCGCATCATGCAATTCCAACTAGTCCATGCAAATCACTATGTCATAAGATCCTAAGATTGTGACACAAATATTTACCTTCGTTACAAAATCACCCATGTTAATGTCGCAGTCCATAACCTTTCCCCCAACTTTCTGTTTGGATCCTGATGCCATTTCTGTGTATCTGAAATTGTCCTGCTCGACTACCTTTACCTTAATTCTCTTAAGAATTGCACTAGAAATAAAGCTCTATGTACCACCTGGATCCATCAAAATACTAAAATTGTGGTCAGCGATCGTACCTGAAATCTCAAGCACAGTGGATTAGTGCTCGGCCTAGCAGTTATTCACTGTTGCATGTATCCTATGGGCCTTGCCCAAATCTCCAACTGTAGTGGGTCCAGAAGATCTAGCCGCTCTGGCCTTCTCAATCAAACAATCTCATTGGTAATGTGGCTCTCCACATGTCCAGCATCCATTCTTCGGTCCAATGCTCCTGGTCCCCGAAGTAGAAGTTGTTAGCTTAACAATATGTGATCCTAATATGTTCTGTTGAACAGGCCTAAACTGTTGTTGTTGTTGCGGACGACGCTACTACCAATGTTGTTGTGGTGCTCTGTAAGGAGTCCTCTACTGATTATTATTTCATCTCGGTTTCGATAACATAGGTCCTCTGGGTGTATCTCGATGCCCAGAAGTCTGTTTGGCTGGTGTTTGATGTTACTATGCTCCTGATGTCATATGTCCAGTCTGTCTAGAAGGATTCATGCCCTGACTCCCATTGTTCAGCTCTTCCTCGGTAATGAGTGCCTTCTGAACTGCATCGTGTAATGTCTAAGGCATCAAGATCCTCACCTTTGTATGAATGTTGAATTTAAGGTCGAACACAAACTTGTTGACCTTTAACATCTCCATGTTCAGATGTGGAGCATACCAAAGTAGATCCATGAACCTGGCCTCATACTTCGGCACCATACGACTGCCCTATCATTAGGCGTTGAACTCATTAAGTTGGTGCTCAATGAATTCATCCGAAAAATACCTCTCCCGAAATCATTCCTTGAACAATTCCCATGACACATCTTCAACAACCATGTTTAGTTGAGGTAGGAGAGTCTTCCACCAAAGTAGAGCACTCTCTTTCAGTTGAAAGACTGTCATGTAGACCTTCATGTTGGAGGTGTAATCACGAAGTGCGAAGCACATCGTCATGTTCTCCAACCATGCCTCAATGGCTAAGACGTCTATGGCACCCCAAAACTCGGGAAACTTCACTTTCTTGAGTTTTCTTTGTATACTACTACTACCTACCGGAGTGTGATGTGAACCCTCGTTGGGCACAGACGTTATGCCCTCACCCCGATCAAGATGGCTAATCAATGCCTCTAGCATCCTCTGGAAGGATCTCATCATACCTACCACATCTCCCACAACAACCTACTCATGCTCAGTAGTATGCTCATCTCCTTAAGGGTTAGATCCCTCTGGCGTGGATACAACCGGAGGAGGCATACCTCTTCCTCCCACACCACAGCCTCTACTTCCTCTACATCCTCTAACCATGATTACCTACATGGACAATTTCATAATTAATTAGTGAAACGTATTTACTCATTTAATTTAACACAATGAAAGGTGTAACGGATCCCTTGCCGTAGGGTTGAACCCGCTCTGATACCATATGTAACAATCTCCCTGAAACAACACAAAGTATTCAAATGCAATGTAATAGAGATAAATATTTGATTATTCTTTGTGTCAAAAATAAACGACACAAAACTTCAATCGTCACAAGTAAAGAAATTCTATCTTTTGTAATACCCTTAATCTACTAGACTTTCATTAAGGAAATTTACATAACGTAGTTGAAGAAACTTTTTGTAATTTTTTTTTATATATATTTGTATTTACAACAAAAGAATTATTCTTTTAACAAAATATAGGCGTAGGCAATTAGTAGAAATAACGACAATGTAATGACTCATTCTTATTTACCATTATTGATTAAGCCAACAAAGACTTCATCATACACTTATATTACAAACTCAGTGAATGATTTGTTCTAACTAATATGTATATCATTAAAATTTGATTATACCAAGGTGTAAGGATAACAACATCCAAATTGGAGGACCTAACAATAATTTGAAGACAAGGTTATTTATAAATTTCGTTCAATTTAAGGTATAATACTCTTAACCTACTGTCTCCCTTATTTTGAAAGCGCTTAAGCTAGATGGTGCAGAAAAATAATGTCGACTAGACCCTAAAAGTTTCACACCAGAATCTAAGAAACTCCTTAAGTTACACCCCGGTGAACTAAAAGGATTTATCATTTACTAGTAGAATTATAAGTTTCAGAGTTATTAACTTGGAGCAATAATACAATAATTATCAACAATTGGATTTGAAATCATCGTAACAATAATTCTTCATCAAGGAGATCCCATTGTTCTAATATGATTTTCATATAAATTGTAATTAAGTCGCATCCGATATTAAGTTCACTACAGTACTCTAAATTACAAGAATAAGTAAATATATAATATAACATTTTTCTTCCTATTTTTAGTCGTATTGTAAAAATAAAACCAATAATAATTAATTTACAACCGATATAATATAATTATTCATAAATTCCAGTCAATGGATGTGTTTTAAATAGAAACACAAGTATGCATAGTTGGAGCGGAAACACTAACTTCTGATAGTCTTTTCAATTTCCGTTGAATTCTTCTTTTAGTTTACACAGGAGTTTAAACGATAAGTTGCAACGAGGACGCGTAGAGAGTCATGCATAAATAATCTCCAGAAAGATGTTAGGTCTTAAATGATTATTAGTCTAATGGCAAGTAAGTGAACAAATTTCATCTTCTAGAGTTTCATTAATTGATCTCAAGTAGTAGAGTGTTAGTTAAAATAGTCACCAAGCAAAACAATAGTGAAATTTCTATCGCTTGGGGAATAATTGAGTGCATGAATTTCTAGTTTCGCACAGTAAAAGCAGGACTTCCATATTTAGAGGCGACTACAACCAAGAATAAGTAAAATTATAGATTAACCTCTGTAGGTTTCGCATTCACGAAGATATCACAATTTGTAGGTGGATTCCCATTCAGTAGTGGTAATCTCACTATGGAAAGAATGACTCCTTCCTTCTGGTAACGGGTAATCAGATTTCCTTTCCCAATGAACAACAACTCAAAAATCAATTTAGAAGAGAGTGCTCAAACAAGCGAAAATTTCAAATTCTTCCTCTAACTGTTTGTACGATGGAACAAAATGACGATTGTGGAAGTACTCTGAATTTGTTTTCCAATTACACTAGAAACCATAGTCTAGTATTGCAACAAGATGAGTAAGTTTTAACACCAGTCTCTAAGAGGGTTCGCGGAAGGTAAAAAGACCCTGGGAGAAGTGTTAAAGGATACAGATGTCTAGGAGAATAGTAGCAAGTCTGCAGAACGTCAAGAAACGATCATCGTAGAAGGTCCTAGGTTGAACCTTATCGCGATCTTGCAAAGATTTTCAACGATCTACGAAGGTAGACCAATTAACGGAGTTATAGCAGCATCCATGATTATCTAAGGATTAGTTGACTGAGTTCAAAGGTTATGCAGTAAGGTGTAAAAACTTTGTTATCAATCCTCACACCTACCCAGAAACTTACGTGTTTCAAAAGCAAATGTTCTTGTTGCTAAAATAATGTTTGGTCGCGTTGTCATCAATTGTTTTTTAATTCTCAGACCAACTGTAACGTACCTCCCCGGCCACCAACAGGCCGGGGAACATCACTACTCAGATGCTTAACTTAGTTCTGACAACATATGGTAACAACCCAGTACCCAACTGAGGTATGTCACATAATTTTCTTTTAAAATACGTATATACACACTCAGGCATACATACATACTGAACTGCATGCAATTAAACATATACATAAAATGCTCCAGCCGAAGCTTCACATATAAAACATAAAAAAATAGTTGTGTTCCATAAATATACGATTTTCAGGCTATATTAACAGTAATCACAGACATTCAGCGTACACAAGGGTATACCCTTAAACATACAGACAGATATACTCACACATGCCATAAAACCCATAAATTAACACATAAATGATAATGCAGCATGTAAATTCATCACAGAACCGATACTTATCTTGGTAAGAATGTCACCAACTGCGTGCAGACCGTCCACGAACCTCCTAGCCTTAGACTACACTGTTCATCACTCTCAACGGTGAGTCACCCACGAGCTGGGACTAGACTCCACCCGGGTAAGGGGTTCCTAACCAGGCTAAGGATTCACGGTCAATAGGAAAGAATCC
Source organism: Picea engelmannii (assembly GCA_009831015.1). Classification (NCBI taxonomy): domain Eukaryota; kingdom Viridiplantae; phylum Streptophyta; class Pinopsida; order Pinales; family Pinaceae; genus Picea; species Picea engelmannii. The sequence goes on from ML823636.1 coordinate 65,840, forward strand.
ATCTCAGGTGCTCACTTAACCGACAGTCTACAACCTCTCATTCCCCACATGCATGTCCCACCCAAGGAAGTGTGCCCCTTCTCTTCTCAACAGTCCTTCGACTGCTCCACATCCCTTCCAAGGCTTCAGCAACATGTCGGACCGGAAGTCTCAGAACATTGTAGTTGTAGTTTAGCATCTTCAGGAAATCGATCCCCAACAATTCTCTCACTCGGAGAATTTCTCATGGGCGTGACAACCCGCCTCTTCAATCCCGCTCCCAAGATGACAGGTACACCAACCGAAAAATGGCCACAAAAACAGGTTCATGTACAATGATAGAAAGGTACCAAGATAGCTCCCTAACTGACGGAATGTATCCCCCCCCCCCAATAATGGTTCTCTGCTCCCAAGGAAAAATGGTAAGATCCCTCCCAAAGGCACTAAGTCTCGGCAATAAGTATGCATGTCTCCAACTTGACACTTGTCATGTTGGAAGCTGATCTGATACACTTGTCCCCTTCTTTAGAACTTTGGATAAAATAATTATCCATACTTTATGTTGTAAGAAATATTAATTTAATATTCCTTTTTGGCTTAAGCTCTCTCGCTTAGCCCTTTCCTTAGCTTTTGGCCCTCCCTTTCCCTAACTGGTGGAATCTAGTGTCCCTTCTCTTTTATCATGGTCGGTCTGTGCACAGCGATGTATTTTATATTAAGCATGAGACATATACAAAATAGGCGCTCTGGCCTAATTCTAAAACATAAGCATTCCAGCTTATAATATTGGCTCACCAACCTATAATGCATATCATATACATAAAGGTTCGTTGACCTTAATATTGTGCGCACTTTAGTTATTGTGCGTGGTATCCGTTGTCCTCAAGGTTGTGCACACTTTAGTTATTGTGTGCGGTATCCGTTGTCCTCAAGGTTGTGCGCACTTTAATTACTGTGTGCGGTAGCCGGTGTCCTCAAGGTTGCACGCACTTTAGTTACTGTGTGCGATATCCAGAAATGTGCACACTACATCACTTTACTGTGCAGTATATGCGCGCACCATGCCATGAAAGGTGTATTACAAAAATGATGTCTAAACAGCTCACTATCTTAAATATACTTGGATTACACTTGCATTTGGGTTCGGCTGAGGGATGTTACAATCCCCTCCCCTTATTTATGCATTGTCCTCAGTGCATCATGTACCCATATACAACAAAATTTTCAATTTTTTTCAAAAAGATGCAGGTATTCTTCCCGCATTGCATCCTCATGCTCCCAAGTAGCGTCTTCAGGTCCGTACCAGGTCCATTGGACCTTTAAAATCCCTATGGCTCGATTCCAGAGTTGTTTTATTTTCCGGTCCAAAATGTGCATCAGATGCACTTGGAAAGCACCTTCTTGCTCTACCTGAATAGCATTCCAATCAACAACATAATTAGCATCAGGTATGTATTTCTTTAGCAATGATACATGGAATACATTATGAACAGACATAGATGCAGGCAATGCAATCATATAAGCAATTGGACCAATCCTCTCTAGGATTTCAAATGGTCCACAAAATCTAGTTGCCAACTTGGTGCAGCTTCCTAGCTTCAGGGAACTCCTGTTAACTTTCACCTTCAGGAAAACATGATCACCCACTTTGAATTCTCTGTGGATTCTATTTTTATTAGCATAACTTTTATGTCTGTCTTGGGTAGCTTTCAAATTCTGCTTAATTTTTGAACATTTGGTCCTCCATCTCCTTGAACAACTCTGGCCCGACTACTGCTCTATCAGTTGGGTTATCCCAGCTCACTAGAGTATTGCACCTTCTGTCGTAAAGTGCTTCAAATGGGCTCATCTTCAATGATGTTTGATACCCATTGTTGTAACTGAATTCTACTAAATGTAGGTAGTCTTCCCATTTGGATGGTTCATCCATCACATACATTCTCAACATACATTCTATCACACTATTCACCCTCTTTGTCTGTCCATCAGACTCGGGATGGTAAGTTGTACTAAATTTCAGATTCATCCCAAATCCTTTGAACAATCCTTTCCAGAAATTCAAGGTGAATTTTGGGTCTCTGTCAGACACAATCATTTTAGTAATTCTGTGTAATCGTGCCACTTCCTTCATGAAAATATCAGCGAGATTTGTTGCCTTTTGAGTAGTTTTTAGTGGAATAAAATGGGAAGCTTTTGTAAGCTTGTCCACCACCACCATAATCAAATCATGTAGCTTGCATGTTCTAGGCAATGCCGTAATAAAATCCATTGTCACCACTTCCCACTTCCATTCAGGAATAGGCAAAGGTTGCAGCAATCTTGTTGGGTGCCTATGTTTTGCTTTAACTTTCTGGCATTCCATACATCTTGCGATGTATTTTGCTATCTCTCTATTCATACCTGGCCAAAAGTATTGGCTCTTGACCACTGCTACGGTTTTCTGATATCCAAGGTGCCCTGCATAAGGAAAATTATGCATCTCATGCAAAATTATACGTTTCAAGTCATGAACATTTGGTATGAAAATTTTGTTCTTGTGCAGCAGTATTCCATCTACTCCCAACTTATAAATATTCATCTTCTATGGTGTCTTACCTTGCTGTAATTTTGCTATCAATTCTTTGTATTGCAGGTCTGTATTTGCAGCCTCCAGAATTTGCTTTTAACATCAATCTGATACATGCTAATGGTTGTAGCACGTAGTTCATGCACCCTCTTGCTGAGTGCATCAGCCACTTTATTTTATTTCCCCTTGATATGCTTTATATCAAAGTCATATTCGCTTAGAAATTCTAACCATCTTCTTTGCCTAGCATTTAGATTTGGCTGATCAAATAAATATTTCAAACCATTATGGTATGTTCTTAGCTCAAACCTTTTTCCCATGAGGTAGTGTCTCCATTTCCTCAGGGCATGTACTATGGCTGCCAACTCCAAATCATGAGTGGCATAGTTTCCTTCATGCTCTTTCAACTTCCTTGATTCATAACATATCACAAATCCATTGTGACTGAGGACTTCACCAAGTCCTCCATTACATGCATCTATGCATACAATGAAATCTCCATTTGGTTCTGCAACCCTTAGTATTGGAGCACTTGTCAATAATTGTTTCAAATGTTGGAAACTCCTTTCACAGTCAGACGTCCATTGAAACTTCATACCCTTTCTTTGCAAGGAAGTGATTGGGTGTGCTATCTTTGAGAATCCTCCAATGAATCTCCTATAGTAACGTGCAAGGCCCATGAATGATCTGACCTCGGTCACATTCTTTGGTGTTGACCATTCTCTAATGGCTTCTATCTTCTCAGGGTCCACTATTATCCCATCTTTTGAGATGATATTCCCCAAATAATGAATTTGTTTCTGATAAAATGAGCACTTGCTCAATTTGGCATACAACTGATGCTCCCTTAATACTTGAAACACCATATTCAAATGATGTTCATGCTCTTCCTCTGACTTAGAGTATATAAGAATTTCATCCAGAAAGACAATGACAAACTTGTCTAAATATTCTCGGAAAACACCATTCATTAAGCACATGAAAACAGTTGGTGCATTTGACAACCCAAATGGCACCACTGTGAACTCATAATTACCATACCTTGTCCTGAAGGCAGTCTTGTTGATATCTTCTTCTTTAATTCTTACCTGATGGTATCCCAATATGAGATCTATCTTTGAAAATATCTTTGCATCCTTCAATTAATCAAAAGATCATCTATCCTTGGCAAAGGATACTTGTTCTTAACAGTCACTTTATTCAACTGTCTAAAATCAATGCACAATCTTAATGTTCCATATTTCTTTTTCACAAACAAGACTGGGGCACCCCAAGGTGACACACTTGGACGTATATACCCCTTCTTCATAATTTCTTTAAGCTTCATTTGCAACTCTTTCAATTCTGTCGTACTCATTATGTAAGGAGTCTTTGACATGGGAGTTGCTCCTGGTGTCAGATTTATAGAAAAATCAATGTCTCTCTTTGGGGGTAGTCCTGGTACCTCCTTGAATAAATCTTCAAACTCTTTCATGACTACATAATCCTCCAAATTTGGCACCTTGTCTTTAGGTGTCTCCTCCATAAGAACTGCAAATATTTGGCATCCTCTTCTATAACATTTCTTCAAATGCAATGCTTAAATTTCTCTAACGGTTACTGCCCTAGGAATTCCCTGCACTTTCCTTTGGTTCCCTTCTTCATCCAAGCAAGTGAATTCTTTTTTATGACAATCCAATAGAGCATGATGTGGGTCCAACCAATCCATCCCAATTAGATAGTCATAGGAACCTAAAGGTAAGATGTTCAAATATGCTTTGGTGCTTGGTCTGTTCATGTCCATAAGACATGACATAACCGTCTCATTAACCTTTCTTTTAGCTCCTGTAACCAACTGTACCAACCAAGATTTTCCATTCTTGCTTCTTGGCAATTGCAAACTTTCTACCATATTAGGATCTATATAACTATGACTAGCTCCTAAATCAATTAAAATAGTAATGGTTTGGTCATTAATCATACCTTCCACTTCAATCATGTGTGATTGATATTCTACTTGCTTGTTATCCAAGGATGCATAGATCCTTGGCACATTTATTCCCATGCCCTCCACTATTTTAGCTTGTTGTACATTATAAACAGTCCTTCCTTTTTCACCTCTGTGAGGACAATCTCTGAATCTATGATCTCCTTTACAACCCCAACATTGAATAGGTGGTTGCCTTGGCCTTTGGCCTTCTGCCTCTATCATTTTGGGCTCTTTAGGAGTTTGTGGTCCCTGTGGACTATTTCTGAAGAATGGTGGTTTAAATCCTTTCTTCCTCTGATCCACCTTGAACTTATTTTTGTCTTCCCAAGCTTATTGGAAAGTTCGCCTTGCTTTCCGCTGATCATATAGACATTTAGCTCGCCTTATGGTCTCTTTGAATGTCTTGGGATCATCATACTATATTTTGTCACTGATGAACACTGGCAATCCACTCAAATACCTTTGAATTTTAACTGTCTCATCCTTGATGAAGGAGACGTACTTCAGCAGTTCTAGGAATCTTCTTTCATATTCATCTATGGTCATGCTTCCAATCTTGAGTTCAAAGAACTCTTTCATTTTCTTGTCATAATATCTCTTAGTCAAGTACTTCTTCTCAAACTACCTCTTAAATTCCCTCCAAGTAACGCTCTTCTCTTTAATGTGTTGTACCTACACAAGTTGATCCCACCACATGGATGCCTTTCCTTTGAGTTGATAGATGGCAATTATATCCTCTGCATGAGAAGAATAATTGTGTAATTGAAAATACTTTCTCATGCCCAGCAACCATGTTTCTGCATCTTCATCCTTCTTGTGCTCACCATAAAATGTAGGAGGTTTGATTTTGTTCATTTATCCTCGTAGTTCATCCACCCCATACCTCTTACGTTATCTGACAGGGGATGGACTTGTGTTGCTACCTGCTCTTTTATTGGAATGCTTCGGGGAGTGATGGTGGTGTCTGCTAACATTTCCTAATTTCTTTTTCTCATCCGAAGGTTTGTGACTTCCAGATTTGCTTGAGTCACTTTCTTTTTCCAATTTCTTTTCTATTCTGTTCAGACTTTGTAATAACTTCATGTTGAAGTCATCCTGCTACTTTTTGGCTCTCATAAGCCTTTCATTATCAACTTTATGGCTTTGGACATCCTTTTGCAAATGTTTAATGGTCTCTACCATATTTAGGTTTTCATCCCTTTCCTCTCCATGTCCATTGGAGTTTGTTCCTTCAATGTCCATATGGACATTCATCCCTTTGCTCTCATCTTGTTGACTGTAATTTCTTCGTGTCTCTTCCATTCCTATGGATTTGGTACTGATCTGGTCTGATCTAGTTGTTGTTAATTATGCAAATTGTGCAGCCATTAAAACTTATTAGGTTAACTAAATCAACAATCCATGAGAAATATGAATTGTTTCGACTCAATAAATATATCATAATTATCTTCTCTGATTTCTTGGTGTTGTCACCATGACGATTCTTAGACAAGACCCAATTTTTGAGAACTTATCAAGAACTACATCATCGTGCAGAGATACATCAGGCGAAAGGCAGTTTGTTGGAACCACTTTTGCATAAGTTTCGATGTCACGTGCTTCAATATGTCAAATCCACCATTCGTGGGACGGGTGACGACTAGTCAAATCACTCTGTCTCATTCGCTCGATACATCACAGTCGTTTGAAGTTAGGTGAACGCCGCCATGTAACGAACTCAAAAATTTTAATCATTTGAAATGGATTAGCTTAGCATGGCACCCATCGTACTTGTGTGCAAGTCTGCCAGTGATTCATGATTGAGGCTCTATAATAGCCAACTCTCAGGTATGGAAGCATCATCTTATCCATCAGCGAGCAGTCTGCAAATTGGTTCGAGCTTCTCATCTCTGCAAAAGTATTTCGGTGCCCACACAACCGAGGTATATGGACCCAGTTAAATCCAATGAGACTGGTTATTTGGGAAACATGCTAAATTTTCCTGCGAGTACGAAGGAAAAGGTAGTCGCGCAAATACTGGAGACTAAATTTCACACAGTACCTGTTAATGATTCTAGATTGGAAATCAATCTAAATCCAATCATGAGAGATCTGGTTATCAACAGACCAAATGCTAAGAAGAAACGAAGCAAGCGACAGAAGAAAGAACCCGTCGCTGAAGCGGTTGAAAGTGTTGGAGAGAACCAACCGATCTGGTTAGATTCTTTTAAGGAGGAGCTAGATAAGCTGAAATGAGCCCTCAAATACAATTGAGTATATTTCAGCGATTTTTGGACAGATGGTAGCAGAGGTAAGGAATCTCCGGAGATGATAGTCTTGTTCTTGTATGGTCTCTTTAAATAGGGCAACTGCTATTCTGAATCATCCCCTTTTGTAATTTCGGATTTTAAATGAATATATAAGCACAGTAGCGGATTTTGTACTGCTTAGGACAAGATTCCAACTGATGGTGATATGAATCTTGTTTCCTTTAATATTATGTGTCTTCTTGTAACTTATATTTCACTTTCAACTTGTCTGAATAAAACTCAGAATTCATCTCACTCGCTTGAATCATTTTAAATAATACTTCAATGCAGTTGTGTATTCCTCTTTCTTTGAATACTATGTAAATTTTCTATTAAACTCAAGTTCGTCGTCTTAATTAGCCTTTCAAACGATTTTGCACGCATAAAATTCAACTTGTGTACCTTTATTTATCGTGCAAAGCGACTTTATAAGGAAATTTCATGCTTCCGCGCACCTATATATGCTATACATTTCCTCTTCGTCGCGCCAATAACTTGCGTGTACTACTTCTGTGTTGTGCCCCAATATCCTCTACGCACTTTTTCTGTATCGCACTCGGATATTCCACATGCATTTCACTCTATGCACTGCACCGTGCTAAATTTCAATATGCCTTACCGTGTGAAATACTTTGTATGCCCCATCGAATACTCTATCGCTACTGTGCACAATCACATGCGTGCACCCTTGCCTGCATTGTAGCAATACAACTCATACTCATACTGTGTGCGCACCAATCAAACTTCACTATGCCCTACCATACCGCGCACACCACGTGAACCCTTACTATGTGTATGCACTTCGCGCAATGCTAAATTTAGTGCACGCATCCCTACATATTATTCTTCCGCGCGGTGGTTCAATTTTCCATGAACGCAAATATATTGTATACCATATTGTAATCGATACCATACTGTAATCTTGTCTCCATTCGACTTGTTTGGCCCATTCAGGTTCAGTGTCAAAAACTGACGCTCTGATACCATACTATAACGTACCTCCCCGACCACCAACTTGTCGGGGAATGTCCCTACTCAGACGCTTAACTTAGTTCTGACAACATATGGTAACAACCCAATACCCAATTGAGGTATTTCACATAATTTTATTTTAAAATACGTATATACACACACATGCATACATACATACTGAACTGCATGCAATTAAACATATACATAAAACACTCTAGCAGAAGCTTCACATATAAACATAAACAAATAGTTGTGTTCTATAAATATACGATTTTCAAGCTATATTAACAGTAATCACAGACATGCAGTGTACATAGGGGTATCCCCTTAAACATACAGACAGATATGCTCACACATGCCATAAAACCCATAAATTAACACATAAATGACAACGCAGCATGTAAATTCATCACATAACCGATGCTTATCTTGGTAAGAATGTCACCAATTGCATGCAGACTGTCCACGAACCTTCCAGCCTTAGACTACACTGTTCATCACTCTCAACAGTGAGTCACCTCCGAGCTGGGACTAGACTCCACCCGAGTAAGGGGTTCCTAACCAAGCTAAGGATTCACGGTCAACAGGAAAGAATCCATCTCAGGTGCTCACTCAATCGACAACCTACAGCCTCTCATTCCCCACATGCATGTCCCACCCAAGGAAGTGTGCCCCTTATCTTCTCAACATCCCTTTGGTTGCTCCACTTCCCTTCCAGGGCTTCAGTAACAGGCCGGACCAGAAGTCTCAGAGCACTATAGTTGTAGTTTATCACCTTCAGGAAATCGATCCCCAACAATTTTCTCACTCGGAGAATTGCTCACGGGCCTGACAACCCGCCTCTTCAATCCCGCTCCCAAGATGACAGGTACACCAACTGGAAAATGGCCATGAAAACAGGTTTTTATACAGTGATAGAAAGGTACCAGGATAGCTCCCCGACTAACGGAATGTATTTCCCCCCCCCCAATAATGGTTCTTTTCTCCCAAGGAAAAATTGTAAGATCCCCCCCAAAGGCACCAAGTCTCGGCAATAAGTATGCATGTCTCCAACTTGACACTTGTCATGTTGGAAGTTGTTCTGAAACACTTGTCCCCTTATTTAGGACTTGGGATAAAATAATTATCCATACTTTATGTCCTAAGAGATATTAATTTAATATTCCTTTTTGGCTTAAGCTCTCTTGCTTAGCCCTTTCCTTAGCTTTTGGCCCTCCCTTTCCCTAACTAGTGGAATCTAGTCCCCCTTCTCTTTTATCGTGGTCGGTATGCGCGCAGTGATGTATTTTATATTAATCATGAGACATATACAAAATAGGCGCTCTGGCCTAATTCTAAAACATAAGCATTATGTCTTATAATACTGGCTCACTAGCCTATAATGCATATCATATACATAAAGGTTCGTTGACCTTAATATTGTGCGCACTTTAGTTACAGCGCACGGTATCCATTGTCCTCAAGGTTGCGCGCACTTTAGTTACTACGCGCGGTATCTGTTGTCCTCAAGGTTGCGCGCACTTTAGTTGTTGTGCACGGTATCCAGAAATTTGCACACTACATCACTTTACTGCGTAGTATATGCACGCACCATGCCATGAAAGGTGTATTACAAAAATGATGTCTAAACAGCTCACTAGCTTAAATATACTTGGACTACACTTGCATTTGGGTTCAGTCGAGGGATATTACACCAACATTCTCTACCTATATGGCTTACTATTTTATTGGGATTCATTATTCACTATTGCATC
>ML823636.1:81331-92805 GCA_009831015.1 Picea engelmannii
AGAGAGAGAGAGAGAGAGAGAGAGAGACACACAATTTTAATATTTGTAGCGCCATGATTCATTCAAACGATTGTGTTATATTCTAAATTTCCATAATCCGATTATACCGACTAACAATCTATCAGTGAAAGTATTCACACAGCTACTCAATGAAGAAATGGCTAATTTATTTGGTGTTTTCTGGAGAATCTTTACACTTGGTAAATAAAAATGTTGATCTATTCTTTTTTTTTTTTTGTGTGAGTGTGAGTATCTATATTACTAAAAAAGACTAATATACAAAAATAGGAGCTCCCTGGTCTGCCAAAAAGGAAACCAGCTCAGGGGTTCTGGAGTTGTGTTCTTTGAGATAGCATAGGGATATGGCTAGACTGCCACATTGGGAAGTCCGTCCTGTCCCATCATATTCAGTTTTGACAAGCTAATCATAATAAAACCAAAAAAAACACAAGACAGGAAATAAGACTGACCTAGTAATATTCCTGATCTTTTGCTTCCTGACATTAGTCAAGAATTATGAGATTTTGCTTTCCATCTTTAGCCTTTTCCTTTCTCTCCTCCCTCTGGGCCACCATGTGGGTCTTCCTGATCCGGGTTGGTGCTCCATTCCCATTAGCAGGTGTGATTTCCATATGATGGATGTAGCGCAAGTATAAGTGGAATTGAGAAGCCATTCACTCCAGCTTCTCCTTATGATTCTTTTGGTCCTCTACAATTCGTTTAGTACTAGCGTCCAGGTTGTTGAGGCGACTCAAGATTTCTTTTAGCAATTTTTTTTGGGCCTTGTTACCCTTTTGGATGGCGGATTTATTTTTTGTGCTCACTCTACCTATTAACATCTTTGTCCGCCATGCCATCTCTACCGTCTTGTGGTAGAGTGTTTCCCTGGACTGCATGGTCCCTAGGTCCGTTATCCAGTCCGCTTCCCGGCTCAGTTCCTCCTAGGCTTTGCCCTGGCGCTTGGCTGTGATTTTATTCTACCATCTGGTGATGGTCACTTAACCCTTCGGGTTGAACAACGCCTGGAAGGTGCCCTTGGCATCTCGAGCTGCTTTCTCCATCCTTGAAATCTTCCTATGGCTTATCGGATTTTCGTCCATCTGGGTGTTTCTTTTGACATGCATTTTCTTCGTACGCACCATCTTCATTGGCTTTTGGTGTTTCTTTCCCTGAATTCTCCTCCTGTTCCTATCTACCCAGGGGTTCCTTCTTTTCGGGCCCTTGTTTTTGTGGTGGCTTCTTCTGTTGCGCTTCATCCAACTGCATCTATTTCTAGCGCTTTGCCTCTTATGGAAATTCTCCTCTTGCAGGCTCATCCTTGCAATCATGGTCTGCCTGTAGAGGTGGTCCTTCTCGTCCTTTTTCTCTGTCTCAGTATGTGTGACCATGACAGTCCATCTATTATCCCTGCGTCGGCCCTTCTTCCTGCAAGTTGTGTAACCAACTTTTCTCTTCACCGTACCTTTTCTTGGTAGGGGTGTGACCCTACTGGTGCGTGATAACATCTTTTGTTATACGTCACTCACGACCTGTTGAGTCTCATTTGTACTTTCCCTTGCACTAACCATGTACTTGTTCCTACTAGGGTGACCTTGAGGTCGTACCTCCATCTGTTGTGTGGTCCGATCCTGCATTGTCACTTGTAATTTGGTGTTGGCCATGAAGATTCTAGCTGGATTTGTCATGCCTGCTGATTGGCCTTACACCCCTCCCCTCGATGTGACCTTTCGTACTTAAGATTTCGTCACGGTCTTTTGTCGCTAGTTGTGTGCAGTTTGTTCTGAATTGGCCGTTTGGGATGTTTCTCCAAGTGGTGTCTAACTCTGATCCATCCTTGATAACCCCTTCATTAGCGATTCTATCCACCAAGCCATTCACTGACCTGCGCACCCAGCATAACTCCACCATGTTCATCTTTTGCAGATGCTCCTGGATTTTTTGCAAGGGTTTTCAAGGCAATCACAATACTTTACCAGCTATGAAATCTCCAAACATGTTTATATATATATATATATATATATATATATATATATATATATATATATATATATATATATATATATATATATACACACACACACACAAGTTTAATATTTGTAGCGCCATGATTCATTCAAACGATTGTATTATATTCTAAATTTCCATAATCCGATTATACCGATTAACAATCTATCAGTGAAAGTATTCACACAACTACTCAATGAAGAAATGGATAATTTATTTGGTGTTTTCTGGAGAATCTTTACACTTGGTAAATAAAAATGTTGATCTATTCTTTTTTTTTGTGTGTGTGAGTGTGAGTATCTATATTACTAAAAAAGACTAATATACAAAAATAGGAGCTCCCTGGTCTGCCAAAAAGGAAACCAGCCCAGGGGTTCCGGAGTTGTGTTCTTTGAGATAGCATAGGGATATGGCTAGACTGCCACATTGGGAAGTCCGTCCTGTCCCATCATATTCAGTTTTGACAAGCTAATCATAATAAAACCAAAAAAAACACAAGACGGGAAATAAGACTAACCTAGTAATATTCCTGATCTTTTGCTTCCTGACATTAGTCCAGAATTATGAGATTTTGCTTTCCATCTTTAGCCTTTTCCTTGTTCTCCTCCCTCTGGGCCACCATGTGGGTCTTCTTGATCCGGGTTGGTGCTCCATTCCCATTAGCAGGTGTGATGTCCATATGATGGACGTAGCGCAAGTATAAGTGGAATTGAGAAGCCATTTTCTCCAGCTTCTCCTTATGATTCTTCTGGTCCTCTACAATTCGTTTAGTACTAGCGTCCAGGTTGTTGAGGTGACTCAAGATTTGTTTTAGCAATTTTTTTTGGGCCTTGTTACCCTTTTGGATGGCGGATTTATTTTTTGTGCTCACTCTGCCTATTAACATCTTTGTCCGCCATGCCATCTCTATCGTCTTGTGGTAGAGTGTTTCCCTGGACTGCGTGGTCCCTGGGTCCGTTATCCAATCCGCTTCCCGGCTCAGTTCCTCCTAGGCTTTGCCCTGGCGCTTGGCTGTGATTTTCTTCTACCATCTGGTGATGGTCACTTGACAATTCGGGTTGACCAACGCCTGGAAGGTGCCCTTGGCATCTCAAGCTGCTTTCTCCATCCTTGAAATCTTCATATGGCTTATCGGATTTTCGTCCATCTGGGTGTTTCTTTTGACGTGCATTTTCTTCATACGCACCATCTTCGCTGGATTTTGGTGTTTATTTCCCTGAATTCTCCTCATGTTCCTATCTACCCAGGGGTTCCTACTTGTCGGGCCCTTGTTTTTGTGGTGGCTTCTTCTGTTGCGCTTCGTCCAACTGCATCTATTTCTAGTGCTTCGCCTCTTATGGAAATTCTCCTCTTACGGGCTCATTCTTGCAATCATGGTCTGCCCGTAGAGGTGGTCCTTCTCGTCCTTTTTCTTTGTCTCAGTATGTGTGACCATGACAGTCCATCTGTTATCCCTGCGTCGACCCTTGTTCATGCACGTTGTGTAACCAACTTTTCTCTTCACCGTACATGTTCTTGGCAGGGGTGTGACCCTACTGGTGCGTGATAACATCTTTTGTTATACATCACTCACGACCTGTTGAGTCTCGTTTGTACTTTCCCCTGCACTAACCTTGTACTTGTTCCTACTAGGGTGACCTTGAGGTCGTACCTCCATCTGTTGTGTGGTCCGATCCTGCATTGTCACTTGTAATTTGGTGTTGTCCATGAAGATTCTAGTTGGATTCGTCGTGCCCATTGATTGGCCTTGCACCCCTCCCCTCGATGTGACCTTCCGTACTTAAGATTTCGTCACAGTCTTTTGTCATTAGTTGTGTGCAGTTTGTTCTGAATTGGCCATTTGGGATGTTTCTCCAAGTGGTGTCTAACTCTGATCCATCCTTGATAACCCCTTCATTAGTGATTCTATCCGCCAAGCCATTCACTGACCTGCGCACCCAGCATAACTCCACCATGTTCATCTTTTGCAGATGCACCTGGATTTTTTGCAGGGAGTGTGCCAAGCGCTAGTGTCTCTGAACTTTGCCCACTCTATTGCCATTTTGGAGTCTCTTCACCGTTTTGATTACTAGAGTGGAGTCTCCTTCCATGATAGTGTTTGTCATCCTTTCACAGCTTAGAATCTTGAAGCCGATCTCCAGGGCTCTGAATTTCGTTGCGTTGTTAGTTGACTTTCCCATACTCTTGGCGTACAGTCAGATTATGTTGCCACCACTATCCCTGATAACCCCACCCATTCCTATCATGCCTAGGTTTCCTTTTTTCACCCCGTCGAAATTCAACTTGAGGAACCCTGCTCGGGGGGATTCCAGTTACGCTCACCTAGTTGGAGTTGCGGTGGTCATCCTATTTGTGTGTGGTTGCACCCGTCTTTTAGGTGAAAAGCTTCTAGGACTCTAGAGTCTCGACCTACAAGTTGTGTTTTCCCATTTTGGTAGTTGTGGCTCTGCACGATTTCTCTTGTCATGGAGATTATTTTTTCTTTTATTTTCCCTTTCAGAAGGCTTTCATTCTTGAAGATGCGTCGGTTGCTTTCTTTCCATATTGTCCATATGATCATCCTCGGAATGAGAGTCCAGCATTGATTCACCTCTTCATTTTCACTATAACTCTCATGCCAATTGTTGATGGTTGTGCAGGTGTTAGCTCGGGTCCTATTGGACTGTCGGAAAATACCTGTCGCCCAGTCCCAGATCTATGTTGTGTAGATACATTCATCAAGGAGATGATTCGTTGTTTCTTCCTTGGCGTGACAGAGGTGGCATCGTGACAGACCTATGAAACCCCTTTTCCTTAGGTTTTCCCAGGTTAGAATTCAGTTGTGAAGTACTAACCATTTGAAAATTTTAATTTTTGGCCAATGGGGGCTGCTCCAGAGCTTATCCCATAGTTACGTTGGGTCTTCTTGGTCTTGGTCCCCGATGTAATGTCGAGCTTCCTTCAAGTTGAATTCCCTGCCATTTTTTCGTCCCCATCTTAATTGGTCTTCTTCTTTCGAGACAACAATTTTCCTTTTCCTCATTTCCTCCTCCACCTCTTTCGTGATAGTTGTGGTCCGGTCGCTAGTTTGGGAATTGAAATTATCCCAGATTCTCCATCTGTATCGATCTGTTTCTTGCTTCCAATAGTGGTGGATGTTGGTTTTTCTTTGCATGATCATGTCTTGTTGGAGTTCCTCCCTATCCGGATTTCCCATCTTGGGTTCTTGTTGCCAGGCATCCTCCTAGAATCCGGTTGTTTTACCATTCCATACTTCCTAGAAGTTGTGTGTCTGGACCCAGGTCTTGTTGCGCCAATCTAGGTTCCAGATGATCGATCCCTCCTCGGTGCCCATAAAATGAATTCGGTCCCGGTCATTTATGTCCGGGGCATACTTGGCCTTCAGAGGGTTTCCCACAGTGTAGAAGTTTCTTTAACCCATCACCACCAGAGTTTCGCCCCATAGGTTTTGTTGGTTACCTGTGGATCTTGTAGCCCCAGTCCTCCTTTTCATTTTGGCTTGCAAACCTTCTCCCAAGCCACCAGGGCCCATTTTTTCTTAGTTTTCGCTCCTAGCCATAGGAAGTCCCTTTGTATGGTCCTTATTTTTTGTAGTATCCCTTTGGGGGCGGGAAATATAGACATCATATAGGTTGGGATTGCTTGTAGAACGATCTTGGTCAGTACCGATCTCCCCGCTAGGTTGAGGGATCTGTACGTCCAATTTTTCACCCTCTCCTGTAGCTTGTTGATCACTCCTTCCCAAGTTGCCATTTTGTAAGCTTTGTCCATCAGGGGGATGCCCAAATATTTAGTTGGGAGAGTTTTGCGCTCAAAGCCCAAAATATTTTCCAAGTTCCTTTGGATTGCAGTTTTGGTGTTGAAAAAGTAGATCATCGATTTGGAATGGTTGATCTCGGCTTCCGAGGCCTCCCCAAACTCTTCTAATATCCTTTTGAAATTTTTTGCTTCCTTGACCGTGGGTATGCTATGGAGTAAGGTATCATCCACGAACTATTGGTGTGTGGAAGTAGGGCAGTTTTCGAAAGGTTTGAGGCCTGTAATTTCTCTTGTTGTTGTTGCGTTTTTTATACTTCGACTAAGACCATCCATCATCAGGATGAACAAGAAGGGGATAACGGGTCTCCTTGTCTGACGCCTCTAGTAGGCCAGAAGGCTTTCGCTGGGGCTCCATTTATCAGGAGCGAGAAACTTGTCGTTGAGACTAGGCTGATGATCCAGTTGATCCAGTGTTGGGTGAACCCAAAGGCTTCCAAAGTCTTAACCATGTAGTGCCGACTAATTTTGTCATGGGCTTTTGCTAGTTCAAGTTGTATTATCATCCACCCTCTCCTCTAGATTTTCAGGGTGTGTATTAGCTCATGAGCATGGATGATGTTGTCCATGATTTGTCGTCCTTCCACAAAACCCGCATGTTCTTGTGAAATCATTGTGGGTGGGAGGGGTGTCAATCTATTGGCTATGACTTTAGAGATTATCTTGTAAACCACATTACATAATGTTATGGGTCTATAACGGTCAAGGGTCCTTGCTTCATTTTCCTTGGGGATTAGGGTAATCATTGTGGCATTTAATGCTTTTAGAATGGAGGTCGACCATCTAGAGTTCTCCACCACCCTATAAACATCGTGTTTCACCACTTCCCAATAGGCTTTGAAGAATTCCACTGTGCAACCATCTAGACCTGTGGAATTCCCATTGGGCATCTCCTGGATCATTTGATCAATTTCCTCCTTAGCTATGGGTGTGTTTAGGTTGTTATTTTGTTCCTCGGTGACTAAACAGGGGATGTGTTGCGTAATCCCCTGGATGGCCTCCGTTTGGTTTTTTTGGGGTTCCTGGGCTATCCCATGGAAGTGACTTACCAAGGTATTTTAAATCTCCTTGTGGGATTTTTGCTCGATCCCATCCTGATCCTTAATTTTCAGGATTTTGTTGTGGGTTCTTCTGGCAATGGATTTTCTATGGAAAAACTTAGTGTTTATCTCTCCTTCCTTTAGCCATTTGATTCGATACTTTTGGCACCATAGAATTTCTTCCTGCTGGCATCTTCCTTCCCATTCCTGGGTCATTTGGATCTCTTCCTTTTTTTGGTTCTTTGTGTAGCCCTCCGCTATGCAAACTTCCTGGAGTCTTCTCATTCTATCTTCAATATTTTTATTCTCTTGGTTTATGTTGCCAAAAATTTCCTTGTTCGACTCCCTGAGCTTATATTTGATGTACTTTAGTTTCTTATAGAGTTTGAAAATCCGTGTACCTTGCTCCGGTTGTTCCTCCCACCACCACTGGTTGATGTTCTCCTTGAAGGTGGGGTGTTCAATCTAGAATTTCTCAAATCTGAAAGGTCTATTCTTCGGGGTGGTTGGGAAGTTTGCTTCCAGTTGGACTGGCCAATGATCAGAGCCCCCCCAGGGAAGGATGTTGCAATCTAAGGTTAACCCCTGCATAATGATGGATTCTAACACCAAGAATCTGTCTAGTCGTGTCGCAACTTGATGTTAATTTATTCATTTATTGTTCCAAGTGAAGTGTCTGTTATTGGTTCTGATGTCCACCATCTCCGTTGTGTCTATGAACATTGAGAATTCTTTTGCATCTCTATCCAACCTCCTGGTGCCTCCTTTTTTTTCCACAAGTGATGTGATGATGTTGAAGTCCCCTGCCAGGATCCAATGGAGGTTGTTGGAGCGATTTTTTAGGTCTTCTAGGTCTAGAAGCATTCTTCTCTTTTCCTCTAGCATCTAGGGTCCATACACATTAGTGCATAGAATCATCTTCGTATTCCAATGATTTGCATGTTAACCGAGACTTTGTGTCTGGTAGCCTCGGCTGCTATTAGGTTCATCACTTATGAATTCTACAAGTTGAGGATTCCTCCTGCCATATGTTGTCCTTTGACATCCAACATCTTATACTTGCTCCAATGTGTTTTTCCTATTGTTTCCATTCTGTCTACAGTGCATTTTGTCTCTTGGATGAAACAAAGGTCCAGTTGTTCCTTCCTAAGTCTATTTCTAAGAATTCTCTACTTTTGTGGGTTGTTTAGGCATCTTATATTCCATTTCATAATCTTCATTTAAAAATGTGGTGGGGAGTTGGGAAAGAGATTTTTTATCTTACCTGAGTTTATCAGCAGAGCTCCTAGTTCCTGTAGGGCTATGCTGTTTGATTTCCTACCTTTTTTCCTTCTCGTCTGCTTGAGAGTTGTGGTTGTCCTTCACCTGCTTCGATTCCTAGGTGCCCTATCTCCCCGTGTGTGCGCTTGAGCCCTATGGATTTGGCTTCCTCCCTTAGGAGGAATAGGTATTGGATGCGATCTAGTTGCTCCGTTGGTACATTGTCTATGTCCTACCTTTTCCATTGCTCCAATATCTTCGGGAGATCGATCCCTTCCCTTTCCACAATGTCTCTGAGATCAGGATCTTATGTTCCTACATCACTTGGAGTCATTTGCACGTCTTCGTATACCTCCTGCATGGGGGTGGGGATATCTCTGGTTTCTTCGTCCATAGGAGTTGCACTACCTCCCTATCCCATCTCCTTTCTTGGGCTACATGTATCTTCATTTGTAGCTTGTTCCCTGGCTTCTTTAGCTTTTGTTTTTTCCTTTCCTCCTTCCTCCTCTTTGTTGTTCTTGTCCCATCCTTCTGCTTTATTCTTGGCCTCCAGGTTTCTCCCTGTTGCGGTTTTACTTTGTTTCTCGTTAGCTTTGTTCTTGTGGTTTGGTTTTATAAACCCATCTTCATCGTGTTGTAGTTTGGTGTTCTCTGCTTCTTGTTTTTTAATGATCATACATTCTCTGATTAGGTGGCCATGTTCGTGACATCTCCTACATCTGAAGGGGATCTGCTCATAGTCAATGTTTTGTATCCATTCCTCGTCCCTGAATTCCAGTCTTATGGCTTCTAGGAGTGCCCCCGACACATCCATCTCTATGCAGATTCTTGCATAGGAGTTGTATCATCCTTTTAGGGTTTCTTTTGATGTCTTCACATATTTTCCCAGTTTGTTCCCTATTTCTTCAAAGGTGAAGGTTAGCCAATAATCTAACAGCAAGGAGTAAAGTCTCAGCCATACATGTACATTTTTTAAGTTTTATTTTTCTAGGGAGAAGTTTTCCTTCCATGGTCTCATGTACAGTCTTGTTGAGGCGTGGAAGTATGCCCCCCCCTCAAAGATCTTATCCCTATCTTCCAAGTTCATGAAAATTGTTGTAAAGAAGCCTTTTGAGCCCATATGAAGATCCACTTCTTTGCTTGGCTTCCATTGATATTTAATCCAGTTGCGCAACATTCTTTCAGTGGGCCACAACCCCATAAACTTGCAGATTAGTGCATGCATCTTCATCTGGTCCATGTATAGTTGTGTTTGTGGATCGTCCAGTATTACCTTGGGTATCATTGTTGTCATTGGTTTACATGGGTTGTGCCCTTCTTCCCCGTTGGGGCTCGTCGTTTCTTGCGCATCATTCTGAGGTTCTCTAGCTTCTTCCCCTGTGTCGTCGCTTTTCCTCTGGTTACTTTCCTGACTCTTTTCTGGTTCCGATCTCGAGGTGCTTGTCATTGGTGTCTTGAAAACTACACCTTGCAGGACTTTCCCTCTGTCTACTACTACCTACTTGTATGAGGGGGTTCCATTACCGCCCCCCTTGGTACTCATGTTGTCCTCTGTTGTGGCCGTGACTACCAAACCCTAGCGTATAGTTTCTCCCGCCTCAACTCGTCTTCTTTGCTCCTTTCCCTAGTGAAATCTATAAAAAATGTTGATCTATTCACATATACTTTGTTGAAACAATTACTTTCTCGACTTCAATAATTTCATTATGCATATAAAAATCTGAATACTAGGTCAATGGCATGCTTTCCAAATAATTAAATATACAAACATTTTCTTTTAACGAGAAGACTAATCATTTCAAATAACGTAACCAGAAGATATTGATAGTTGATGTTGTGTTTCAAACCAACATAGTGCGCTATGTTCCTCTCCTTCACTTGTTAATCAAGAGACTTCACCGATACCTCCCATTCAATGCTAAGGGTACGCGTCTTCCCCCTTAGACCCTCGAGCCTCAAAGGGGCCAAGCACAAAAACCAGAACACAATAGCTCTCAATCTTGCCTCACAAGGAAAATCTTACACTCTTTCTCAAGCTTGGAATCCCAACTTTCACAAGTAAAACACATCCCAACAAAATTTTGGCAGCATAATAGTACAATGAAAAAGTGAGTCCATTCCCCTTCTACCCCATTTCTTTTATAGGTAAATTCTCATTGACACTTGTCCACATGCACAAGTAATTAAACTATTTAATTATTTTATTAGTGATTATTCACCCACACACTTGTCTCACTCTCCCCAAGTTGCATAAGTAATTACCCTTTTTATTTTATTTAAAAATCCATTGCCCTCACATTCCCCAATGTGTTCTTATTTTTGCTTTTAGTTGTCCCTTTGTTCCCCAAATTCTCATTTAATGAGTGATCCCTAACTAGATCTTAGTTAGAGTTGTATTAGGAGTCTTCTTTTAGTTAGGATTCGTGGGAGATTAACTCGAGATGTTACTCTATGTGTACATCTATTCTCTCATGTTTTAATTTCTTTGTATTTTAAAAATCTCTTTATTATTTTCATTCACACATGTGCATTTTACCCAACCTCTATTTTTTATTAATCTTTTTCCTAGAGTTTGATTTATCTCAATTCTTTTAATTTATTTAATATTTTTATTTATTCTCTCCTTTAAACTTAGACTTAGACTCTTGTTAAGCTTCTAGTTTATAATTTATTGATTAATTAATATTGTGTTCTAAGAAGGTCTAAATATTTCATTAAATTCTCTAGGCCATCTAGATTTATTGACTCACATTTTAATTACGCGACATGCCCTTCAAGACGCACCTCCATGCTCCAAGGGTGCCACTTGCCTTTGATTGGTTTTGGAAGTTTGTTCGACCCCTTGAAGTCAACATTCCATTCGGTCAACCTTGTGAGAGACTAAGGGATTCTAAGGAATAAGGATTCCACCTTATTGTGTGCCCCTTAGAATTCTTCATGAGTAGTTTTCCCAGTTTTCCCTCACGACATCGTGTACCTCTCAAACTAGGTAATCATTAACCTATAGTTCAAGTCACGGCGGGAGTGCTAGTAGGTTGTGACAAGGACGTTGCCACACCTCTCCCTAAAATGTTTGGTTTATGTGCATGGCCCCTTTAATCCTTATGTGAGTTGGATTAGCAAGCATCGTCAAGCCCGCATCCACTGACAAAAATAGTGTCAATAATCCATATACATAAATCATACCGTAATCACTCATATATCACATGTGCATAAAATGAAATGCTCAAACAAATACAATCTACTCCCTGACTCAATCTGGAGTCCAAGGAAGTCCATTGGTTCCATCAACATCCATAACCTGTCATGTGTCTTGCACACTCAGGAGAACTTGTCAATAATATTTGTCAATAT
>ML823636.1:92863-103787 GCA_009831015.1 Picea engelmannii
CATAATCGAAACAAAATCATAATGTACCATAATTGGATCACTTGCACGCAAGTGTCGTCAAAGAATAAGTCAATATAAGTGTGCTCAGTAGAACGAGATGTTACATTTGATATAATCCTTTGAAAGAGGTATATGACTTTGATCTTCAGTGTTCTCTACAACATCAATTGTATCAGCCAGAAATTCAACCAACTCTTCATCATTCTCAAAAACTTGAAGATAATCTTGATTATCAAGAACTGAAAGCCTAAAAATCCTTTTGACCTGGAATGTAATTTGGCTATGTGAATCATCAGGATTGAATAAATATGCAACAATCGTCAGTGAGTCTGATTTCTAATTCTTGTCTCTTGGGATGAAACAGATGTTAAATGAAATGAAATAATTCATGAGTTCATTTACTCTTTTGGCATAAAATTTAAATTACTCTTTTTTTTATCTTGTACTTATTTTTTATATGATTTATAACCAATTCAAAATCATCGGTTATGATCAAGTGTTCAATTCTCATTTGCAGTACTAGATTCATTCATTGTATCAATGCTTCATATTCACTTTCATTATTTGTACATGGAAATTTGATTATGATGGCGTGTGGATATATAATTGAATTGGGGCTCTTAGAAACAATCCCTACTCCACTACCATATTTGGAGCAGGAACCATCAAAAGACATCTTCCAAAATCCTTCAAAAGAATTTTCTCCCTTTTGCTTTGAAATATGTGTTGCTCTGGGTCAAGCACAACATAGTTTCCAATTCCGGCATCGATGTAATCCTGCAATAATTTGTTATCTTTTTTCCTAAAATAAATTGCTTTCTAGCTTCTCAAGGGACTTTTACCATTGTTCCATATTTGTTTGGTAACATCATACAGCTTCTGTCATTCATGATGTAACCTCCAATTAATGAGCATCGATCTCTTTTGAGAAATACTTCATAATTTGCAGGCAAGTCCACCACAATAATACTGAAAACAATTGTAATATGGGGGGCTACAGATATCTAGGCACATAAGTTTTTGATTTCCCCATATGTTGGGACCTTCGTTGAATCTATCGCATAGATACTCTCTCCAATTTCATAATACTTCGTACATCCCATTCCCAGGGCTTCCATTACTAATAAGAGCATAATATTGTTGATTGCTCCATTGTCAACCAAACAATTGTGTAATACTACATCATGATTTTCTATTGTTATGTAGAATGGCGGGACATTACCCCTTCGTTTAACTGCTGAAACATTTTTTTGAAGCTTGGAATTTGTTTCAGTAGCCTCAATTCTTGTAGTTGGCTCATCCAAAATCTTGAGAATATTTTCTCTTTGTTGTGGGATTTTTAAAACTTCCATGAAAGAGAGACTACTCCTCAACTTAGTCAAGTCATTAATTACATTATAAGTCATATGTGGAGGATGCTTCATTTGATTCTCAATTGCTTGTTGTTTTGATGTTTCTTGATCATTTGTTTTGTTTTTCTCTTTCTTTTTCAATATTCTCTTTCGCTTTGAATTTATTGACTTGTGCCCTGCTTTGCACAACATTTTCTTGTGAGATATTCGACTCTTTGTATTCATCAAATATATGCATGGATGACTCACCTTCATCCGTCTATACAAATTCAAGACATTCATATCCAATGATTTTGGCCTCTCGGTCAAAACTATCAAAATTTTCTTCGTCAAAGACTTCTTCCAATATGGCAGCATTAGGGTTTTGCACCCTTGGTGCTCTTTTCCTATGCTCATATTCATTTTTTATTCTCTATTCTTGAAGAGGATTTCTTCTATGTTCCTAAGTAGGAAATTTGGGATTTTGATTGTTTGGGGGAAAAAAAATTCTTCTTAATCTTGTTAGCTCATTCTGCATTTGTAGAATTGTTTGATTCATTTGAGCTATTTCTAATCTTTGTTTTATCTCTTGAGTTGTTGTTGGATAGTGTCTTACATTAGAGATTACTCCTTGAAGGATTCCTCCACCAACTCCTCTATTTTCAATATTTTTTGTTCCCTTATTTTCAGCATTCCTTGAAGTTGATGCCCCTCGATTTGAAATAGCAAGATTATCAATTTGTCTTTGGACTTTTTTGAGGATGATCTCAGGATCAATATCTATTTCAAACATGATTTCTTCCATCTTTGTTGCTTTATGTATTTCTCCATTTAGGTCTTCAATTTATGCAGCCCTAATGGAAAAATTTACATTTGTGGGCATTGCATTTTTATAACATGTTTGGCTTCTATTCTTCTGGAATCTCATTTAGTGTTTTGAAAAATCTTAGATTAAAATCTCTAATCCTTTCACACTTTTTCAAATGAATTTGGGTGAATTGTGTGAGTAGAGTATGATATGCTATTGGAGGAGCATACATAGTCAATAACATGGTTTCTAAATCATCAAATGATGAAATTGATCTTGCAAGAAGATACATCTACCACTCATAGGCCAATCTTGCCAATGTCTGAAGAAAAATTCTGACCATTACAACATCATGTTCTACTAAATGAATCTCACACATATTCAAAAACTAATTCAAATTTATTTTGCAATCCATCACTCCATCTCCTAAAAATGTTGGGAACGCTCCTTGTGAAAGAGTTGACAATTGATGTTGTTCTCCTTGAAGATTAATTGGATTATTTCTAACCCTTCTTCTTGGAACTATTTGTCTGTCATTTATTTCTTTGTGATTCTCTGGATTCTCTTGTCTGTCACCCATTATCGGATTTCTTCTTTTTTCTGTGGTGGAACTTTCTCCAACTTTTGGAATTTGAAGTTGTTTGCTTTTACTTCTTGTTATTGGGCCCTTGTATGATTCCAACTTCAATTTCTATATTGTCTTATTTTCCTTCTTGCAATCTCTCTTTCTTCTTCACGGACTAAGGTTTCCCACAATCTTTCAAGCTCTTCATGAGTTTTAGCGATTGTCAATGTCAAATTGTACAATTTATAAGGAATACTCATTTGATTTCCAAGACCAACTTGTAACTATGGTTGATTTAGCTCAGGTTGGGTTATTAGAATTCTGGTCTGCGAAACCAACCTTTTGTTCTCCCTAGTTGGGTCGCCAAAAATGTCGATGTTTAGATTTGTTTAGGGTCCAAAAAACAATCTCATGAGGATATAAATATCCCCCTATGTTTTTATAGAGATGGTACTCCTCTTTTGATTCTTAAAAGATTTATCTTGAATATCTTGAGATGATAATATGAAAAATGGGAGAATACTAAATAGTAAACTCCAAATATTTATCACTTAAATAAATAAAAAAGTATTGTAAGGCGGATGGAACGAATCGGAATGCCAATGCGGCTAGGGCCCAAACCCTAGCCGCCATCGCTCCTTTTTTCGCTTGCAGGGACGTTGAGCATCATTTGCAGCTGCCGATCCGGGTCTCTCTCAGCTCACAGGGCGCGTCTAGGCGGCTCCAGCACGTCCCCCCTGCGCACACGCGATCTGGAGCAGTGGTATCACTCTCTCAACACACAGGGCGAGATCCTCCTTCGTGCACGCGATCTGAAGCAGTGGTAGCCTCCGGTGGTCGCCGCCCTGACAAGATGGCTCCAACTCCGACTGCCGAGAATGAGGAAGATCCTTTGGAAGCTTTCAAAGCGTTAGTCTGCTCGGAAGGACCTAAATCCAAGCCCCCTCTCCCGTCTAAGTTTGTTAAGAAGATGGAGGAGATCCCTTCTCTGGAGCTCTCTCCAGAACAGCCTTGCCACCTTGCCCTCTATCTGGCAGAAAAGGCCCTCGTCGGAAAGTTTACCGGGTTATGGCCCAGCCCCAAAACGGTAGATGCATGGATTGAAGAACGATGGAGGCCGTTGATACAGGAAAAAATTACTCGGAGCGCAGTAGGCAGGGGTTTTTTCGTCTTCAGTTTCTCAAGCAAAGAGGACCGTGATCTAGTTTTCAGATCCGGACCCTATTTCATGGGGTCAAGAGGACTGTTCTTAGCCCCCTGGACTCTTGACTTCAATCCTGGAGACGAGATCACTGCAGCCCCTGTTTGGGTTAGGCTGCCTCACCTCCCCATTCATCTCTGGGGGAGAAGCTCTCTAGAGGACATTGGAAACAAGCTAGGGCGTTTCCTAGACAGTGTGGAACCGAAAGGGGACCAGTTTACCTGCGCTCGTATTTGTGTGGAGGTTAACCTCGAGAAAGGCCTACCGGAAGCCATCAATCTCTCCCTGGGGGAATGTTGCCATATCCAAGAGCTAGACTATGAGCAGATCCCTTTTAAGTGCCTTCGGTGCCATGCATACGGGCATTTCGCAAAAAGCTGCCCCAAAGTCTCTGAGGAGCCGGGACCAGTCAAAGAAGATGATTTTCAGCCAGTATCCAACCGACGAAGGCATTCCAGGCGAAAGGATCTGATTCCCCAGGCTCCAAAGGCCACTCATTCAGCAGAGGAAACTCTAGAAAATAAAAACAGCTTTGAGGCGCTGAAGGAAGATGAAACCCCAGATCCAGAAGCAACAGAAGTGAAGGAAGATCCTCCGGCAGACGAAAGCCCTCCAGACTTCACCCCCCCAGGTCTAGTAGCAGCGAGAGAATTGCAGGCCTCAGGTCCGGTTCCCTCTGCCTCGGCAGGTCTGACTGTTTCAGTCCCATCTAGCAATTCTGTGGAAACTTCTGATACTGAAGATAATCCAGTCCCGTCTCCACCTCTTACTCAAGGACGAAAGTCCAACAAAGCGCGCAGAGAAAAGGAGGCGGCCTCCAACATCTCTTCAGGCTCTCAAAAAAAGCTGGATCCCTTCTTTAAGAGGAAAATTCCACCCCCCTCCGGTTAATGTTTTGCTTCTGTCTCCTTTTGTGCTCACAGTTTGTGAGAATTTACTCATGTAAGCAATTTTTGCCATTTTTTCGAATTACCTCCAGAAGCAGATGGGATGGGTTTCCCCAAACATTTACAAGAAGGTTGGCAGCACTGTTAGAGGTCACCAACCTTCTTCAGATATGTAACTTTCCGGTTCTGGCTTGCCAGAACGCCGCCTAATGAAACATAACCGTTCTTGTTAAAAAAAAAAAAAAGTATTGTTGATTGAAAATATAATACATACACCAAGGAATTCCTAAGAAATGGACCAGGAATATTCACTCATAAAATATAATATTTGCATAAATATAATACAGAAATAGCAATTACAAGAAAGATCAAATAAATCTCACATCCATCACAGTATTCAATATTTTCAATCACATTCAAGGAAAGAAAGGTAAACGTCCACATATGAGAGAAATTTAAAAGAGTATTTTCATTTATAACAAGATAGAATATGATAAGAAAACTTTAAATATCTAATGCTCAAAACTCAGAGTTCAAAATATATTATTAAAGTTTATCCCCAAAGTAGTTCTCTAGAGTTTTTCAAAAAATAATAGTCTTTGATAGTCTTAAAAATAAAATGCATTCGTCCAAAGTTGAATTGGGATTGGGCTCTCATGGACCATAAAATAAAGATGGGAACGAGGCTGGACCTGAAAGGAAAACAAACAAACAAAAATCAAAAAATCGGTCATGTTTTTCTTGGGATAGATTAAACACAATTGGATGACTTTTGAACAGGAAGAGAAAAGAATTGGGAAGAATGTGATTTGTATTACTCACTGTGATGGTGTTCTCTCTCCTCTATTTTCTTTCCTATGTTCATTTTATATTGTCTTGGATTGCAGTTTCATGACCGATGTTAACTGCTTCCACCTAATCCTCTTTAGTTATCTTGATTAAATATTATTTTAACTAATTTTCAATATATTCTCTAATCGATGCAACGATTATTTCATGTCTAACTTTGATGTCAAATAGTGTACCTTCTAATTATCTTAAGTAAATCAAAAATTGATGAAGTGTGTCCTCAATATTTTCATTTTTATTGACATAACTTACAAGCCAACTTTCTACTTCATGTTTCGTGTACTCGGTCATACTATTGAATTTTTCCGTTGATACCCCTTTTAATATTTCAAGGTGTTCTTCAAATTGATCCTGCCTCATAAGCATGGAATTAAGAATTAGTTTAGGATTTGGGACTTCTCTAGTAGTTCCTGATAAATCTAACTCAATCAATTTAAAATACAATTCCCCTTTTTTGACACTTAGAGTATCAACATCAACCAATATTTCTTTTAAAACTTTAATTCTTTTAAGCCAACAGGCTTTCAATTATTCCATTTGTGTGGGGGATGGTAAATCTTTCTTTTTTCCTTTTCATTTCACTCATTCCATAAACTTTCAAGACAAATGTGATAACAACATCCTTGTAGAAACCCTCGTCATTGTTGAGATCGGCCTGGAGGCACTCTCTTAATATAGTAATTCTTGAACCCAAAGAAACAAAGATACTTTCCAAATCACATGCCTCTAATATAAGAGACATTCTCTTTTTTATATTTTATCCTACATATCGTCTAACCGCAGCAAACAGAATTGATGTTCCCTTTAGCTTAGAACTTGATTATGGTGTTTTGTCATAACTTTTCCCATGTTGAATCATCGTAATAGGACTTGCAAATATTGGGCTTGCATTAAATCATATTCCAGCTCTTTAACCCTTTCTTTAAGCATAATATTTTATGCTTCCATTTCCACTGACATTTCTAGAGCATCATTGATAGCTCTATGAATCTTGGCAATTTTTTATGGTAAAACTCCCTTCAAATTAAATTATGAATTTGTTTTTCCCTGAACTTTATTTCATTTTGAATCAACTATTTTTGAGTCTAACTTCTTGGTGTCTTTGTCAAATAATGCAATGTGAAGAGTTAAGGATTCTTTTTCATAGAAGACCAGTTCTTGTGTTGCCAGCTCCGCTGCAATTTCTCTACTTTCCTGGATCCTTTACTCTTCATCTATAAATTCTATGTGTTTGATATTCATGTCCAGATCCATATCCTCAAGGGCATCATCATCATCAGGTATGAGCTCACCTGCTTCTTGTTGATTTACCTGTCTTTTTCTTTTACTGTTAATCGTAAGCTTGTGAGGTCTCTCAAGACTCTTTTTCGGAGGATCATGGCCATCTCCATCACCATAATTTTCAATTAAAGATTTATTTTGTTCTTGAATTACAATTTTGGGATTTTGCTTGGGTGTTTCGCTTCTCTGAGAAGTATTTTGATATCTTGTGCTTCGTTCATTAACAACCTTTCCATGATGTCTATGTGCTTCATTTGTGCTAACAACAGTTTCAAGGTCTCCCACTGGAACTACTTTAGGGTTGTTGTCATCATATTCTTCTTCTTTGAACAAATATGTATTTGCATATGATATTATAAAACCAACAGAAGTCATGTGGCTCATAAATATTGGTTGGGGTCGAACCCTTTTATTTGATTTTCCATATTTAAATTATATTGGTAAAACTGGATCGCATATTCATCAATTTTTGAAGTGTTTTTTAATGTGATTTCACCAATATTTCATGTTAGGGAAATGAATTTCTTTTTCTTTCTCTCATAAAAGAAACGTTCCCAAAACTTGTACTACTTGCAAACCTCTATTACAAACATTTTATCTGGAACATTAAATGGAAGATAAATTGGGGTTTCTCTAGAGCAATAAACTCTAATGATGTTGTAATTTTTATTTGCCTCAAAACTTCCCCTTTTATCTAAAAAGGTTGTTGCATCTAATGATAGTCTCGAAGTAGAATTTCCAAATATGAGTTTCTTGAAAGAAGAAACAAAAGCATCATAGACTTCATAAAAGTGGTACATCACCTTCTGCTTCCACAAAGCAAGGTACCATCTGTGAACATGGTCTAGCTTGTAATTAACTTGTTTTGCTAAACGAAAACCTTCAAATATATGACAATATGTGATGTAAAATATCATGTGCAAACATAAAGAACTTCTTGTTCTTTCTAAAATTTGATAACTTGAATGATATTTCAGAAGAAATGATTTTCAACTAGTCAAAACTCACTTTTTCTTGGATATAAAAATACAAAATATAAAGAGCCAGACGAGGAACTATAGTAGTTGCCTCTATCCCGAGAACCCTAGCTATAAGCCATGTCATTTCTTGATATGGTTTTCTCAATTGAATGACCTATATAATCGATAAATCCCCTGGCATTGTCTTCGGGTCTTCCAGATATTGCAACAACAAGTCCCTACCTATGTTTCTATTCTTCATAAATTCTTTAGCTTCATCAACTTTGAATGTCAATGTTTACTCATGTAGCTTCAACATATTTTTGAAAGTAGATGGCCCAAGAGAAATTGGAGACTGCCCCTGTAATTGAATCATTATTTGATTATTTTCGTACTTATTTGTACACCAGGAAATGAGTTCTCTAGAATCAAAAACTTATGGGACACACCTTGCCTGAGGAATCCATGATATCCAAATATCATTAATATTTCTTTCTTGAGGCGGCAATGTAGAATAATACTTATAAGCTCCTGACCAATGATATTTTGGGTCTTCTTGTGCAAATGCATTCAAAGTATCTCCACAGAACCTTTCTTTCCTTATGGCCATTGTATTTTTAAGAGTTGGTGATTTATGTATAGTCTATTTGAACATTAATGTCAAAGAATTTTTGTTTTCATAATAAAGCTTGAAGCTCTTCTTTCGATAGAATGATTAACGTGAAATTAATTTGAATTTATTAAGGATGGTCTCGAGAAAATTGCCATTAAATGCAGCCTTTGCTACTTAACCACTTGTTTCTTAACATAATATTCAACATTTAATGTTACTCAAGGAACGTGATAAGAAGATGAGCATTCACCATGGAGCAACAGAGAAATATAAAGAGATTACAGCATAAGGCCAAACCTTGCAAACTTGCGGTAGAAATTATTGAAAATGACTAAGTACCCAAAAGCGGATGGACGAACAGAAAGAAATTGTTTCAAAATACTTATGACAATATCTCCACTTCCACGGTGGATGTTAAAATGGCTAAGTCTTAGGGTATTGAGAATAAAGTGAAATCTTGAAAACGATTGTGTTATGAAGAGGACGAACGAAGTTTTAGATAAGAGATGAACAAACAATCAAACCGTGATGAAGAAAAAGATTATGAGCATAGTGTGAAATAAGGGTGGAGGAATAATGATGTGCATTTTGATGACATCAAAGAATTAGATTTACGAAACAAAATGTTCAAACCCATGAAAAAATTCAAGAAAATTCGAAGTATTGGTAAGTATGGTGCATTTTGGTGAGAGTTGAATAGGAAGGTGCACTTTGAGGGTGACGGAAATTACAACATAACTCATGCACCCACCACAAATTGAAAATTGTTCTAAGTGCAGGGGTGGATATACAAGAGAGAGAGAGAGAGAGAGAGACTTTATAACTTAGCATATTTTAGGATCGACAACCATTGGTCAAACATGACTAAGGTTGAAGGTAAGATTGTCAATCAACCTATTGCAATTTTAATTTAATTGGGAGAAATCCATAGTAACATTGCCCCTAATTTGGTTGAATGATTTCATTTGATGATAATTAAGCATGAGAAATCATGGTTGGTTCAACTAGCTATTAGGACTAAAAGGAAAATTAATGAGAATGTCAAAAGTTGTCCATTAGATGTGAATGGTGTAAGCACTATTGCAGACTTGAACATAATACTACTTGTCTTATACGATGTCCTCATTAGAATGGATTGATTGGATGTGCATTATGCTATTCTAGATTAGCATAACAAGAATTTTACTTGTCTTCGTGAAGAAGGAAAGCAGAGTACAATGAAAGGAATTCCAATACCCATTTCTATAAGGGAGATTTCATCCTTATAGATGAAGAGATGCTTCAATAAAGAATGCCAATTGTATGCAACTCATGTGGAAGAGCCAACCAAGTGAAAAATCCCACGTCTTGAGGACTTTCCAATGTTGCAAGAGTTTGCATATGTATTTGAGGAAATACCAGGATTGCCACCAAAAAGAGATATAGATTTATCTATTGATTTATTGCCTAGAGTTGAACCAGTATCTACGACTCCATATAGAATGAGTATGCCATAATTGAAGATGTTACAAATGCAGGTAGAAGAATTGTTAAAAAAATGGTGTATACACCCAAGTATCTAGTCTTGGGGAGCACCAGTACTCTTTGTGAAGAAAAAAGATGGGACTTTCAGGTTATGCATTGATTTTAGACCATTGAACAAAGTCATTGTGAGGAATAAATATCATCTACCCAAAATTGATGACATATTTGATCAACCAAGAGAAGTAGGGATCTTCTCAAAGATAGTTTTGAGGTTAGAGTACCATTATGTAAGAATAAAGGATGAAGACATCGGCAAGACAACTTTCAAAACCAGGTATGGACACTATGAATTTGTGGTGGTGCGATTTGGATTGGAAAATGCACTAGCTACCTTCATGTGTTTAATGAATGGATATTTAGAAATTACTTGGATAAATTCATCATTGGATTCCTATATGACATTCTTATTTATTCAAAACTAGAGGAGGAGCATGAAGAGCACTTGAGGTTGGTACTACAAGTGTTAAGAGAGCAAGCAAAGTTACCATCTTAATGAGAACTCTCCAAAGTTCTCATTTTTTAGAGGTCAAATTTAGTCGTTATGTTTACCTCTGAATCAAAAAGTGGTGCTACTGGTAGCACCCTTTTTTGGGGGGTGGTTAAAATTCTGACTTGTTTGAAATCTCAACCTTGAGAATCGATACCATTTTGGACAGAAATCTTAAAATTGACCCTTAAATAGAAAAGTGATGTTAGTAGTATCATTTTTGTTTTTTGTGGTTACATTACGACCTAATTGAAATCATGGCCTAGACGAATTCTACCATCACAGATAAAAGCTTCAAAAAAGACTCCTAAATCGTTACTTCAAAAAACATTTATTAAATTTATTTTATTTTTTTTTATAAAAAGTAAATAAATGGGAAAGAAAAAAAACTTCGCAAACATGTTCTTTAAAAAAAACAC
>ML823637.1:3885-16240 GCA_009831015.1 Picea engelmannii
ATAGAGCTGGACTAATCCATGCGAAGATAACTAGTAACCAATAATTATGAGGAGCCCACACCTAGCAAAGAGTTTTTGATGTAAAAAAAGTGACTCCTTTAAGCAAGGGAAGAACAGTGGAATCAACTAAATCAAAGGTACAAAAAACAACCAGGGAAGAATAATGGAATCAACTAAATCAAAGGTACAATAAACAACTGCTGCAAGGTAGTGTAGTCCCTGTCTTTCGCAGGTTTGAAAATTGATAATAATAATGATTTAAAATTATAATAAGATTAAATTATATTATCTGTAAAACTAAATAAAAAATGGTAAAACATTTTAATGTTTATTATATTATTAGTTATATTTGTAATAATTGAAAAAGGTAAAACATTTCAATGTTTTTTATATTATAAAGTATAACTTAAAGGTTTAAAAATTACCAAATACAAATTTGGATAAAACTATAATGAGAGATTAAAAAAATGTTAGTAAATGTAAAAATTTAAGCTCAAGTATCAGCGAATCCTTTTCCTACTATATTGTAAGCCACTCATATCGGCTAAATCTTTCTTGATTAACATGCAATATGTGAAACACCATCATACAAATGATAAAGAGAAAACTAAATTTTTCCTGGGTCCATATGCAACATATGAAACACCCCATATGTAACATATGTGATCCAGGTGAATATTGGTGGCCACCCACCTATTCCAACTGGCTCCTTGTGTTCGTTTTTTGTTCAACATGTTCTTATGTACTACTTTGTAATTGCGGGTTCTACACTTTTGGGGCTGTCTAAAGCCCCACACATCCTCCAGGTGGATATGAGTGGCCTCTCGCCTAATCCAACTGGCTTATTTTGTATGTTTTCATGTCAACACATATTGTTGTACTTCCAGGGCCGTTTTGGGGCCCTAAACATTGTTTTATTTATTTATTTATTTTATTATTTTTTAGTTTTTGGCTCGCCAAAGGAAAACTACACTTGGAGTCAGAGCTTGATGGCGAAATGTGTAGTTCTCTAAAATACCTTTCCAATGGGCTATCACACGCCTAAAACGAAGGTCGTATTCAAAAGTTATGACCCTTGGAAGTTGAGGTACCAAATTACACCAACTTACCCATAGGGCCCACATGAATTTTGACATTTCACCTTCTACGGTTAGGTTTTTGGATGTATAGGGTTTTGGCATTCATGAGTAATATAAAAAAGGCCTCTAGAGCCTCATTGTAATCCATACCGCTTAGGCGGATGCGCGTAGCAACCACATCTCTTCTCAGAGATAACTACCGCCATTCGAGCAAGTGTTTCGATTCTGCAGTTTTACAGTTTCAGCCTATTTTATTATTTAATAGAAGATATTGTTCACTAGATATTTGTGTTATTCTTCATATCTCTGTGTTTATTGTATTCAGTCTATTAATCAATTCGTTCCGCTCCTAAATTTGGATCAATTGTATCAGAGCGATTTTCTCTTCATTTATTTTTCTTCGTGCATGTCCCCGATAAGATCTGGGTACAAGAAGTTGGGACTTGAACCAATCAAGCCATTACAATATCGGTCATGCCGAGCCCAACAACAACCCACGGGGGATGAAAAGAAAGATGATGGAGCAGGAGATCCTATTAAAATGTTTCTCGAGGAATCCCTCGTGCGACAAAGGAACGAAATGATGGGCAACTTCGCACAGATCCTTCGACGACTGCCCACAGGAGAAGCATCTTCATCAAGCGGCCATGCAACCCCCTTTAAGGTATAAGTAAATTTTGATATTCCATTATTTGAAGGACTGATAGATGTGGATGTTGTAGATAATTGGTTGAATCTGCTCGAAGGATATTTTTCGGTCCACAATTTTTCCAATAGGGAAAAGATCACTTTTGCACTCCTCAAGGTTGTTCCCCATGTTAAAGACTAGTGGGATACTTACTCTGAGCAAAGGGTCATGGAGAAATCTACAATGTTTGTGGTGGCCCCTACATGGGATTCCTTCTGGGATGACATTAAATAAAAGTACTATCTACGAGGACCAGTACACTAGTGTAATGTTCCCAAGCCAAGGTGCCAAGAACATTGCGTTTTCATGAATTTTTAATTGTTTTCTGGTTGTGGCATTTTGTCAAACACTTTGCTGATTTGGTCTTTAGGTTGCACTAGGGTTTATACTGATGGTTGTTATGTGTGTTTGCAATAATAATCAAATAGGTGTAGAAATGGAACATACCTCAACAAGATGCAAGATCAACAACGCACGGAATAACCAAAAATACCTCAGATATGATATTATTCATAATAGAAGAAAACCTGATACAATAATACTAGAGATCTAGAATAACATCAGATAGATCCTCTAGCTAGGATATGAGCTACTACAAAATGCTCAAGAAGCCTCCAAATGTTGAATACAAGATGAAGACCAATACAAGATGAACCAGGGTCAAGTCCAACCCCCCCTGGCTGAAGATACGCCCTTCTGAATGCTTGTGAAGGTCCAATAATTCGGCCTAGCTACCGGAAGCCCCCAAATCCTCCTCCTCTACATGGAACAAACCCCTCTCCTCAAGATGGTGCGCCCTACTGCTGAAAACCCTCCTCAAGCTATGCCCTAGCTCTCTCTGAACCTGTGGCTGATGTAGAACCCCTCTGTAGCTGAGTAGATATGATGTAGAATGGTGAGGGGGGAATCTTTCACCTTCGTGACTAAGCTTGGACCAGGTTGGGTGGGATCTTTCACCACTGAGCTCATCTCTAGGGTTTGTTAAGTCAAAACCCTCAAAACCCCCAAGTGCATGGGCTCACTAGAAAGAAGCCAGATATCAAAATGATAAACAACATGAATGCCAGAATAGAGGCCCCGATCTCTCTTTTATCATCCTTTCTCACCTTGTCTCTCCAAAGTGACTTTTCTTTATTTAATTATTAATTAATTAATTAAATCACTTTAATTAATTAATTAACCATTTTACCTCTGAAAAGTACCTTATCTCTCCTTGTGGCTTTTCTAGCCACTGAAATCCACTTCTCATCATCCTATCCTGTAGTGTTGTTCCTCCCAATTCCAATGAGCTATTACACTAAGAGGTTCCTCCAAGTATTATGACCAATATGACCTCCTTAGTGAATTTAATTAACCTATAGTCCAAAATAACTCAAAATCACGGAAATCGTCGGAATGCAACATAACCAAAGCCAAGCTATGAAAAATGGATCATAATGATGAAATAATATGAGTGATGCAAGACGAACCCCAAAATACCCCTCAATAGTTCCTGCACTCTCTATAACCTCCATCTGGCTACTCTGGTCATCATAACACTCTGTAATATAATGATGTCCCAAAGTGGGGACATTACAGTCCTCCCTGCTAGAATATTGCTTGTCCTCAAGCAATAACTGAATCCATCCAAATGTAATACTGGGGTCCCATGTACACCTGTGGGACACAGAGTAGGCTCCATCCAAAGATGAAGTATCATGCACTCCGCCCCCTGGGTCCCATATCAGGACGCAAACTGCAATACCCTGTGAAGCATGATCTTGAAACATATCAACACCATGAGTCTCCTGCACATGACACATGGCCTCATCTCGGAATGAGTCCATCCTCCGAGTCCATATCAAGACAAACATGTTCTCCACCAACTGCACATGCTGCTACCATAGTGAGGTACTGCAAGGCCTCCATGAAACACCCTCAAGTGACGTGCTCGTCTCAACACTGAAGCTCAATGGAAAGTCAAAATAAATTTCCCTTGTAAGGGTCCACTCGCCTCCATCAGTAAATGAAATGCTCAGCCCTGCAACCCCCGGGTCCTATGCTATTCTCTGCCAAAGATCAACATGCTTGCACTGCACTAATATGATCATTATTGTCTGCTCCCCGTATACATACTGGATCCCCCACTCCTAGATCCTCAAGCTGGAATACCTGTGGAAACTGGACAAGCTGTCCACAAGATGCATCAATAAAAGAACCTCTGTGGAAGTAGTATCTGCCCAACCATCTCCATGCTCGATCATGAGGATCAAAAGGGAGAAACTGTCTCACTCCCTGGGACAAGCCCCTGCAAGCTAACTCAAAACCAACCCACAGTGAAGTATGTGGCTCTCCGGCGCTACCTGGGTCATCATAAGTTGAAACAACCTACCAACAAAATGGACTCCCGGATCCCATGGAAAACTTGGAATTTTATCACTTGCAATCCACACTAACTACTCCTGTGTCATATTGATCATTGTCGAAATCCCTCCATGCACATCCCTATGAGAATATGTATCTATGTCACCCTTTGAGATGTCAGCTATCCCACAGCCTAATATGCTCACCATCACGCACAAGGTATCAATTGTATGCCTATGATTATCCACCCCTATCTTGTTGTATGCCGTAAAAGAACTCATGTCATGTGGTCTCAACCTAACAACTCTCCATGTCCTCTACCACTATCTATCTCCCCTCATGTTGTTGTCAATGATGAAGGTGTTGGAAAAGGCTAACATAAACATCTGTAGCTAACTGTAGGATTGGAAGGTATCATATGCTTTGGTCAATCCCAAGGATTCAACCAAAATCTCGTCCATCGGTACCCATGGTAAATACTTACCTGTAATCATCACTGAATCCCAATCAATAGGTACAACCGAGGATAACTGCTCAAATTGTTGGTCAACCACTCTCCATCCATCATCACTCATGCAATTGTTGATACTGTGAAGGTGATGTCCCAGATCTATCCACTTCTGCAAAGGAGAGGAATCTCCATGCTCTACTAAGTTTGTCTCTTCTCTGCAATCCAATGAATCCATTTGAATCCCATTGCACATCTCAACATGTCTCTATGAACTATCACTCACCACTGTATGCTCCTGCATACTCATGTACTCTCCTATATACTCCTGTCGCAACATGGATCTTGGATGTACTACTGGGTCAACCTCGGCACGAAGGTCATCCAATCCTGGAACACAAATGGAAGTGTCCTCATATCTTCCCCTGTCTCTGGAGTCCCCATGCATATGTGAGTGCTCGACTGCCTCAAATATCCTCGTGGAGGGTAGCTCCTGTGACACATGGACATCCTCCCGTGTCTTTGGATCGTATCTCACCCTACTCATTGGTGACCCTGGTTACTCCTCATGCTCCTCAACTAAACCACCTGCATCCTCTAGCAATGAGGCTAAAGGATATATCTGACTCTCTTCTAAGATAAATGTAGTTGATCTCTGTCTAAGCTCCTTTGACCTGGACTCTGATTCTTGAAGGGTTGTCTGTGTGCATCTCAATAATCCTCGAGTGATATCCAACTCATGGGTGAGTATGTCCATCTCCAACTCCTGATCCCTCAAGGCCCTATGATACATCTCACCAACCCTCAATATATAGTCTCTATCCATCAACAACTGCTGGTAGTCGGTCCTCATCACAGACACTCTCTCCCTGAGAGTATGAAAGTCATCTATGGAAAATCCCCCATCTGAACTATCAGGTGCCATCGATGCCCTCCAACAATAATCAACCACCAATGCATGTGTGTCATCAATGCGCCTAGTGGCTGCCATGATCATGTCCTCACCGACTCTCAACTGTCCTACTAAGTAGTGTGACTCCTGATCACCGTCATGTTGAGGTGCTACCTCATCCCCCTCACTGCTAGGATCAACCTTAAAATCCCCAAAAACACTCTCTACAAAAGATAAGGCACTAAACTTCCCCCTGTCCACTGGGCTACTGGGTCCTCCTCTATGCGATGACACATCATCACCAACTGCTATCTCCCTCTGAATCACACTGTATCCTATATGGACAATTGTATCCTCCTGTGCACTCATCCGGCTACTATCATCTGTGCCTGGATCCCATACATATGTGTCTAGGCACATGCTATGGCCATCTCGATCAGTAGGGAGTGCACCCTCATCATTGTCGATCGATCCTGGAAGTAAAGGTCCCATCAAATTGTAAGTCTCCGCAACTTGATCAAACAATGGAGTCTCCAAAAGAAGTGACTCACTCTCCTCATATTGATACATATGTGTAAGGTCAACTGTCTGCAGGTCATGTCTCTCCTCCTGGGTCTATGGATCTATATGTCCCCGGTGTGCATCCCTCACACAAGGCTCCTCCATCATATCTGAAATGCTACTGATATCCTCATGTGTCATGGCTATCATGGGTGTCTGAAAAGATTACAAATGTGTCACGGTCATCATAGGAAGCTCATCAGGTCTAGGTGCTAACACGTGTGAATCCCCACTAGTTTCACCACTCCACTGAAGTGTAAGGTCATCAACACTATGTGATATGACTGCTAAAGAACATGTGCTATCATCTTGTCCATCCTATTGTTCCTCCAATGCGCAAGGGTCACTATCCTCCCCAACCGTGCAAGAGTCACTAGCCTCTACAAGTGTGCAAGAGTCACTAGCGTCATCAGACTGCTCCAAATAAGAATCTATCGCTGCATCCTCATACACCTCCTCATCCTCACTATCATGGTGCACCTCAATAATGTGTCTCTTACCTTTACCCCTACATCTATGATCTGGTTCCCAAGCTACTTTGCAACTGTAGCAACGTTGCCTGCTCCTAATGGGTGTAGGGTTAATCTGTGCTTCCCTCCATCTAGGTTCTTTCGCTCTGTTTCTCTCTGCTCTGTCGGCCCAGTCTATGAAATCATCTTTGCTCCACTTAGGATTGTTCATGGATATATATTGTTGGAATGTTACTTGAGCCCTAATCCCCTCACTAAGGGTGTAATATTCCCATTCACAATGTGCAGTCTCTCTAGCAAAGTCCTTAGTATCCATCTCCATTGTATTTATGCATGTGTTAATCCCCACTGGCTAGGAGGATCAACGCTTTGATACCACTATAATGTTCCCAAGCCAAGGTGCCAAGAACATTGCGTTTTCATGAATTTTTAATTGTTTTATGGTTGTGGCATTTCGTCAAACACTTTGATGATTTGGTCTTTAGGTTGCACTAGGGTTTATACTGATGGTTGTTATGTGTGTTTGCAACAATAATCAAATAGGTGTAACAATGGAACATACCTCAACAAGATGCAATATCAACAACACATGGAATAACCAAAAATACCTCAGATATGATATTATTTATAATAGAAGAAAACTCGATACAATAATACTACAGATTTTGAATGACATCAAATAGATCCTCTAGCTAGGATAGGAGCTGCTACAAAATTCTCAAGATAAGAAGATACAAGCGTCCAAAGGCTGAATACAAGATGAAGACCAATACAAGATGAACCAGGGTCAAGTCCAAACCCCCCTGGCTGAAGATGCGCCCTCCTGAATGGTTGTGAAG
Source organism: Picea engelmannii (assembly GCA_009831015.1). NCBI lineage: Eukaryota > Viridiplantae > Streptophyta > Pinopsida > Pinales > Pinaceae > Picea > Picea engelmannii. The sequence goes on from ML823637.1 coordinate 11,206, forward strand.
GTCCAATATTTCAGCCTAGCTATTGGAAGCCCCCAAATGGCACCAAAATCTGGAGAATGATAGATTGGGGCAAGTAGAACCCCCTCCTGAAGTCTCAAGTCAAAATATCAAGATATGCCCCTCCAAATACCAAATCCTCAAGTAAAATTGTGCCCTCCTGAATATTGCCAAGACCTAATAATTCGACCTCCAAGGAATAAGCTGCAAAACCCCCTGAGAAGGGTGCCAAAATGTAGATCGGTCCACTGGAAACCCTCTGGTAAAGTCTCGGGCTGAATGATGGATATTTGACCAACCAAATGACTAGATCCTCAATCTGTGGTGCGCCCTCCTCTCTCTGAGCCTGTGCTGGGCTCAAATAAATAATACGGTCGAGAAACCTCCTCTGGGAAAGGATAGAAAGGATGCCCTAGGCCCTACAAAGAATACCCAGAAGTCTGTTTGCTCCAAATCCTCCTCCTCTGTATGGAACGAACCCCTCTCCTCAAGATGGTGTGCCCTACTACTGAAAACTCTCCAAAAGATGCGCCCTAGATCTCTTTGAACCTTTGGTTGATGTAGAACCCCTCTGCAGATGAGTAGATATAATGTAGAATGGTGAGGTAGGAATATTTCACCTCTGTGACCAAGCTTGGACCAGGTTGGGTGGGATCTTTCACCACCAAGCTCATCTCTAGGGTTTGTTAAGTCAAAACCCTCAAAATCCCCAAGTGCATGCACTCACTAGCAAGAAGCCAGATATCAAAATAATAAACAACATGAATGCCAGAATAGAGGCCCCTATCTCTCTTTTATCCTCCTTGCTCACCTTGTCTCTCCAAAGTGACTTTTATTTATTTAATTATTAATTAATTAATTAAATCACTTTAATTAATTAATTAACCATTTTACCTCTGAAAAGTACCTTATCTCTCCTTGTGGCTTCCCTCGCCACTCAAAGCCACTTCTCATCATCCTATCATGTAGTGTTGTTCCTCCCGATTCCAGTGAGCTATTACACTAAGATGTTCCTCTAAGTATTATGACCAATATGACCTCCTTAGTGAATTTAAGTAACTTATAGCCCAAAATAACTCAAAATCATGGAAATCGTCGGAATGCAATGGAACCAAAGCCAAGATGTGCATAATGGATCATAATGATGAAATAAGATGAGCGATGAAAGCCGGACCCCAAAATACCCCTCAATAGTCCCTGTACTTGCTATAACCTCCATCTGGCTACTCTGGTCATCATAACATTTTGTAATATAATGATGTCCCAAAGTGGGGACATTACAACCAGATGGACCACCCTACATCAAGAAAGGGACCAGACCATACCAGATTTCACCAATATTTTCCATACACTATGCACCAAATTGGGTATCAAAGACTCTAAGCGTCATCTGGTGCTCAAATACCGCGGTTGTTTGCATAGATACATTCAAATAGAAATGGAGTTTCTGGACATCGCCTTATTGGGCACAACTTATAGATACGCTGTCAAGATCGAGCATAAATTTAAGCAGAAACGATGAGAGTTTGGATCTGCAAAATCCTCACAACCGAAGCAGGGAAAAGGTAGCCCCAACCCACACAGCAAGGGACCAAATCGATATGGTCAACCTCAGAAAAACCAGTCCAAGCCGCAACACAAGAAGGGAAATGAGAAGACGAAGAAAGACATGGGAAAATGGTGTGAGTACCATAAAAGTCCTTGGAAAAACACCAAAGAATGTCGCTCCAAGCAGTCCCTCATGGCTGAGCTGAAGGCTTCCGAGTCAGAGGCCGATTCTGATTCCAAGTCAAATACTAAAGAAGGGAAGCAGATTATTGATGTTGAACCCAGTGCCACTGTCGCTACCACCAAAATTGGGCCAAGCAAACCAGAAGAACCAGAGGAAGGGGAGTGCCTCTTTCACTCACAGATGTGGGTCAAGGGGGCTCCGATTCATTTCATTGTTGACAACGGTAGTCAGAAAAACCTAATTTTAGTAGAGGTTGTCAAGCAGCTAGACCTACCAACAACACCGCACCTACAACCCTACACCATCGGCTGGCTTCACCAAGGAAGATATCTCTATGTCAGCCAACAATGTCGTCTACCCTATGACATCAAGCCTTTCAAAGATGAGGTACTATGTGATATTGCTCCCCTTGAAGTTTGTGATGTTCTTTTAGGACAACCATATTTTTGGAAGTGTCATGTTGTGTACGAGTCTAGACCCCACAATGTTATTATTACTTTGGGTAGACAATTGTACAGGATCCCAGACGTAGCGCCGCCTACTTCTATTTCTTTAATCTCTGCTAAGCAATGTAGTAAGGTCATTTAAGAGACCTAGAAGTTTGTCTTCTTTGTGATCCTTTATCACAGTAAGCAGAAGGTCGCCGCCACATCTGTGGCCTCTACACAATGCCTGTCTTTGTAGCATAAGCAAGTGGATGAGATCATGGAAGAGTATAGAGATCTCTTCGCCTCATCTACAGGGGTACCAACACACTACCAAGTCAAGCATCCAATTGATCTGACCCCCCTCTACCCAATGGACCAGTCTAACGGTGCTCGCTGATGGAGAGTGATGAAACTAGGCATCAAATCCAAGAGATTCTTCAAAAGGGGCACATCAGACCCAAATCCTCCCCTTGCAGAAGCCCGATTGTATTGGTACAGAAGAAGGAAGTGACTTGGCGAATCTGCATTGATTATAGAGCCCTAAATAAAATCACAATGAGGAACCGTTACCCCATTCCTAGGATTGATGAACTTCTTGACAAAATCAAGAGGGAAAAGTTCTTTAGCAATATTGACATGAAGTCTGGCTACCACCAGGTTCCCATCGAACCAACTGATGTATGGAAGACAACCTTCAAGTCTAAAGAAGGTCTCTACGAATGCCTAGTCATGACCTTTGGCTTAACAAATGCACTAGCCACTTTCATGAGGTTGGTGAATGATGTATTGAGACCCTTCACCAACTCCTTTGTGGTAGTATATTTAGATGCCATCCTCATCTTCAAAATAACATGGGAGGATCACATGCGACATATTCAACAGGTTTTGAGCACTCTGCGACAACACAAGCTTTATGCCAACTTGAAAAAATGCTCTTTTGGCATGAACATGGTTCAATACTTGGGCTACATTGTTGATGAGCATGGGGTACATGTTGATCTAGCTAAGATCCAAGTCATCTGGGACTGACCAGCCCCGACCATATTGACCAAGCTTTAGAGCTATTTGGGACTAGCCAACTTCTACTGACGGTTCTTGTTGGGATTATCCCATATTGGATGGGCCCTCAGCTAGGTGACCAAGGGCGGTGGTAGGGACAAGTTCATGTGGGGGAAGGAGAAAAAATGAGCATTCGATGATTTGAAGCATCGCTTATGCTCATCTCCCATACTGTCCTTGCCTGATCTTCAACAACCATTCGATATTGAGACTGATGCATCTGACTATGCTGTGGGTGCAGTTCTCAATCAACACAGGATCCGCTGGCATACCATAGTGAGACACTCTCGGATACTATCCGAAAATACCCCACCTATGACAAGGGAATGTATTGCATTGTAAAAGCCATTCGTCAATGGAAACATTACATTCTGGGGAAAGAGACGATCATACACACTGATCACAAGCTTTTGCAGTTCATACTGACACAAGGGAAATTGCAGAACGACCACCATCAGAAGTGGTCCACCTACTTGCAACAGTTCCATCTCAACATAAAGTATAAGATATTGTTCATTGGATATTGTGTTATTCTTCATATCTCTCTATTTATTGTGTTTAGTTTGTTAATCAGTTCATTTTGCTCCTAAATCTGGATCAGTGGTATCAAAGCGGTCTGCTCTTCATTTATTTTTCTTCGTGCATGTCCCCGACAAGATCTGGGTACAAGAAGTTGGGGCTCGAACCAATCAAGCCATTACAATATCGATCACGCCAAAATCAACAACAACCCATGGGGGATGAAAAGAAAGATTATGAAGCATGAGATCCTATTAAAATGTTGCTCGAGGAAGTCCTCACGTGACAACGAAACAAAATGGTGGACAAATTCGCATAGATCCTTCGATGACTGCCCACATGAGAAGCATCTTCATCAAGCGACCATGCAACCCCCTTCAAGGTACAAGTAAATTTTGATATTCCATTATTTGAAGGACTGATAGATGCAGATGCTGTAGATAAATGGTTGAATCTGCTCGAAGTATATTTTTTGGTCCACAATTTTTTCGATAGGGAAAATATCACTTTTTCACTCCTCAAGTCCGTTCCCCATGTTAAATACTGGTGGGATAATTACTCTGAATAAAGGGCCGTGGAGGAATCTACAATGTTTGTGGTGGCCCCTCACAGCTGAAGCAAGGTAAAGGAAACCCTAACCCACACAACAAGGGACAAAATCAAGATGGTCACCCTCAAGACAACTTGTCCAAGCCACAACACAAGAAGGGCAATGAGAAGATGAAGAAGGACACGGGAAAATGGTGTGAGTACCATAAAATTCCTTGGCACAACGCAAAAGAATTCCGTTCCAAGTAGTTCCTCGTGGTTGAGCTGAAGGATTTCAATTCAGAGTTCGATTCTAATTCAGAGTCAAATCTTGAAGGAGGGAAGTGGATTATCGATGCTGAACCTAGTGCCACTGTCGCTACCACCAAAGTCCAGCCAAGCGAACCAGAAGAACCATAGGAAGGGGAACGCCTATTTCACTCGTAGATGTGGGTCAAGGGGGCTCTGATTCATTTCATTGTCTACAACGATAGTCAAAAGAACCTGATTTCAGTAGAGGTCATCAAGTGGCTGGACCTGCCAACAACACCTTGTAAATTCTAACCTTGTACAATATCTACTGCAAACTGATATTCAGAAAAGAACATAAAAGATACAATGGCAAATACAAACATTACACAGAGATTTTTCACCTGGAAACCCAAAATGGGAAAACCAGCATATATTATATTCATACAATTGTGTTACATTGTTTACAATACAATATACATATAGGAGCCAGCGGCATCCAAAACCCTAACCCAATGACCTG
>ML823637.1:53416-73132 GCA_009831015.1 Picea engelmannii
AAGAAGTTTAATCTGAAAAAATTAATTACAGTGTTGTTCAATGAACAAGATAAATTTACAGTGTAAAAAATATTTAGAAGAGGAAAAGTCCAAGCAACCAACCTCGTTCAACTTCCAAAATTGTTAAGACTCTTACAATCCTAACTTCAATGCATATTTTACATATACAAATGACTTATTCTTGGCATTATCCATGTCAGATTACATTTTTCTTATTAAAACTTACCAAGATAACATGTTCTGGGCAAGAAATACACCAGAGTTTGGAATATGGAAAATTACAAGGTCCTTTCCTTCATTAGCAGAGTCGGTCTTGAAAGGGTGTCCCCAAGTCAAAAATATAACAAAAATCCCAACAATGGAGTTAAGAAATGGACGATTATCACAATTCCTTAACAACACCAACACTGATTTATTTCCAAGCTCCTTCCTCTCCAATGCCCGGATCCTACATCCCTGACAGTGTTAAAACTGGGTATGAGGTGCATATTGATGAACTCCAAATTGCATTTTTTTGTTTTTTAGTACTTTGATTTGGGTTTATTTAGATATAAGGTCTTAGGCTTTGGAGACCCTAAAGTAAAGAGTTTAAAAAAAATTGTGGTTTTGGTCTTCGGTGAAACTCAGTGTGAAGTGGGCAACGGTGTATCCATGATTTTGATTTTGAGAATCTGTGACAAAACTCAGTGTGAAGTGGGTAGCGGTGTGTTCATGATTTTGATTTTGAGCATCTATGTTTTCACAATAGTGGATAACTCGTATGACAAAATGGAATTTCGATGTGCACAGAATTGGCTGCTAGATACAAATAACCCTAGCAAATATGTTTCATATAGAGTTAGTAATTTTTTTTGAGCTTATTTTCTCACATTATTATTGAAGCCACTTGATTGCAAGATCAACCATGTGGGACATTACTACTGAATTTTGGTTTGACATGAAGTGAATTGTGCAGTAAATCATCGCAAGAACTTCAGTTAGAATTTAATTTCGTTGGAGTTCGGTGTTAGGGAGATATGCATGTTTTCAGACTATATTAATTTCTTGTTTAATATAATTAGTGATTAGGTGCAACATTCATGGAATTTGGCTATAAGAACAATGGAATAGCTTCTTTAAGTGTCGTGCATTATTGTTGACTTTTAATTTCGCAAGAGGCGAGTTGTGTAGAACCAGATTAAGTCATTTGTAAGTTGATATTCAAGCTTTACATGGGGTGAGTTGTTCCAACATAATGCCTTCCGACCTTCAAAATTTTAGCATTGAGGAAACATTGATGTACCTCACTCCCTGCACGTCTATAAAATAAAATTTAAGAGAGTATATCTATCTGAAATTGTTACTTTTATAATTAGTATGCAGGCTACGATAAGGGAGAGCATCCCTGAGTAACTCTCAAGACTATGACTTGTTCTAATATTGTATTCATATTTAATGTCTGGGTTCCAACCCTGCGACTATGTGGCGTCTCATTCAGGTCTGCGTTCCTTTAGGCTTTTAATCCTTCTTCAGGTATTACAAATTCAAATGAATTTATTCTAGTTTGTTGAAATATACAAAATTAGCCAAACATTCAAATGAATTTATGCTAGTTTGTTGAAATATAGAAGATAATACAAACATTCAAGTTTATATCTGGCCTTTTATTTCTCCAAGATTCATGCGAGGTGAAGATTTGAATAAGTTATACAACTAGTTAAGTTTGTAATTTGCTATTTACTCGGTAAATGAATTCTACATGGTTTTCATAACAATATTTTGTATTTAAATCTCACAAACTTGTGCATAGTATATTAAAAATAAAAACCTATATAATATAACACAACTACATGAAACTGTATTCACAGAGTTTTTTTCATACATACCTGTTGAACTCTCTCGACAACAAATGAGCCAGGGTTTGAAGAATTCCCTTGCAGTGATTTTGGGTTGTGAAACAAGCTTCGAATATAGTAACGGACCGGAATGGCCATCCAACTGAGTACGATAGGAATTCATAATTTTATTCAAGTCAAAGGATCACACAAATGGAAATCCAATCTAGTGGTTCCCATGGATGACCCAACTCTCCTATTTTCCAACGTAGGTATGCTATTTTCCGTATAATCCTCTTAGAAATCTATGAAATTGAAATTATTCATTGATTTTAGTTATTTTTGGATAAGAAGGTTTTTGCAGTTTTATTTGAATCTAGAAGGTTAAAACTGATGGCATTGATGAGAGTTTCATTATGTAAGAATATGATTAGGACACCTCAATAGTACCTTTCCTTTTCTATTCATACAGATGGTTCATCAGCTGCTACATCGACTTTGCCAACCGATCCTGGAGCTAGAGGGTTCCATACCTCTTCGCGTATATTTTCATTAGTGAATATTACCTTGAATCCTAAACAATTACAAGATCGAAGCATATTATCATTGATGAATATTTTTGGCTGTAATTGCATGGGAGGTTTTTTAGTGCTACCTGTGTTTGGGTGAACCTCCCTAATAAGTGGGGTGAAGAGATGGCTCAGTTGGCAACTAAAGGTGAGGAGAATGAAAATGTGTAACCACATGATCACCCTGGATCTTACTCAGCCTGCCCTGTAGAAGGCATAGATCCCGTAGTAGTGAATAACATGAACAATGTTCAACATCTCGACTGTAGGATCAAAATAAATATAATAAAAGGTAATAAATAATAGAAACTCCTACTTGCCATTTTCTTCCACCTTCTCACAGAGTCGTACGTGGACATTACCGCTCATACAACTGGATTCAAATGTTACTCCAGATGAGTGTGGGGATTCAGGCATCATTGAATCTCTCTTTGATTGGAGGATTCAATGATCATTGTAGTGGATTGTGGAATGGGCTATTGTTTTCAAATATTCAAGTGAATTGCAGTTCGAACCAAGGCTTCCACCGCTCAGATACCTAGTCCTGTGTTTTGTCAAGCTTTGTCATCAAGTAAAGATAGAGCACATGTTGCCTTGAAAACTTGGCTTGAGACCCAATGTGTACACCTTCTCAATCTAGATTAGAACATGACTACTTGCCAGGGACATGATTTGTGAACAATGGTATTATGCATGTCATACGATTCAGTCTCTCTTTCAGTTGTGCAGGTTAATGTGTCCTTTTACTGGTTGTTTCAACTCACATAGCTACTTGGAAATTGTCATATGCCATGAGAGCACCCTTCTAGTTTAAGTGATAGCTAGCATAAGCATGCCATTTGTGTCTTCCAAGTTATATGGAAATCATGAGGTAGGTGCATCTTTAAGTTGTTTTGTTGGTTATGTTTTGCTCCTTTCATTATGCTGTAACAACTTTCCTTTCATTATAATCCTTTGAGCAGTATTCTAAAGCCTTTGGAAAGAACCCGTAATGGATATGGAAAGTTGTTTATACATATGTCGAACACGCTTAAGTATTATTATATCGATGCTTGGGGACTTCCTTCAAAAATGCCCATGATGCATGGTTTAAACTTTATTAATAATTTTGAAAGGCATTTAATATGTTCATAGACTTCTAAATTGATCCATAATATGCTTTTAAAGTGCTTCCATAATACACTTAGTGTTATCACTGTTTTTAAAATCCTCTTATATTATCTAGATTTAACATATCTCCATTAAAAATTGTATACCTTAAATTTTGCAAAATTCAACTTATATCACTTTAAAAACAATAATTACAATTATAATAAATAAATTCAAATGATAATTTAACATTTAATTTAACAAGTTACAAATTCCAAACTACTTCACTACCCCACACGTGTACCAACTATTATTTGCAATTATAATCTACTTGATTCATGAATAGTACAAAAATTTAGACTCTATCTTTATCCAAGGTAACATTCTGGCTTTTATTTAAACAAAATGTTGGAAAACCAATGTTCGACTTGAATTTAAATACTTGAACATCCACGTTACACTTACTATGAAAAGTTATAATTCGTGAATACAGTCTAATCAACTCAAAATGTGCAAGATTTTTTTTCCCAAAATGTGTAAGAATTTTTTTTGTTTGTTAGTTTGTCTGTGATCTGTGGGACTAACCTGTGGTTAATAAACCGTGACTCAAGGGCATCTAAGATGTCACTAACCTGTGATTAACAAACCGTGACTCAGGGGCATCTAAGCCATCAAAATCACCCGGGGATCGCACCCGGCCTGAGCGACACCAACCCTTAACATGGCTGGATTTTTTGTCCCCGCAGATTTAGAACTGGTGACTTTAACATCACGGAATGGCTTAACAACACACTCCGTCACTAACTGTTCTACACCTCAGAGACTCAAAATGTACAAGAATTAAAACACATGAATCTATCTATATTCAAAAGTAAAAATGACTATTTTATTTTATTTTCATTTATAAACAATTTTATATTTATTTTTAATTTAATTTATGTAACAAATTAATTAATTTCAAAAATGGAAAAGTTGAAAACCATTTTAACACAATTATATATATATATATATATAAAAAATTATATATAAATGAAAATAAAATAGAATAGAATAGACATTCTTATCTTCAAATATAAAATTTTATAATATAGCATGAGTGGGCCTAATGGTTAAGAACATGTGTTTCCTCTTAAGAGATCATAGTAGAGTATGTATGCCTCCGTATACTTTACCAGTCAAATCCCTGACATTTGGGGTGGATATTTTTGTATAATCAGACTACCTCAAGGTTTTCAGCATGTTAAATCTATTTCTGATTCATAAATGGATTTTGAACAACAAAAAATAGTGATTCGTGTAAATTTATATCCCTAGATTCCAACCAAAAAAACCATTTCATAAACCAACTAGCCAACACAAGTGCTTGCAACGAAATCTCATAGAAGATTTTGAACAACAAAAAATAATGATTCATGTAAATTTATATCGTTAGATTCCAACCAAAAAAAACTATTTCATAAACCAACTAGCCAACACAAGTGCTTGCAACGAAATCTCAATTTCTATGAGAGAATTTAAAAAGTCTCGGATTTCTATGAGAAAATTAAGGAAGGACATGCAGAAAACACATTAATCCCTACTGCCAAATATCTAATATATCTTACGATTAATCCCCTCAGTCATAAATTCAATTCGAATTTCCTTTCAACGTAGAGTTATACAGTCACAGTTATACAATCGAATCTCTTTCTTGCAGGTCCGAGATCCAAATGATATGATTAAATTACAGTCCAGATCTAAAGAATTGGGTCGCATTAATCCACAAAATGATCCAACAATAGGGATCATGCACAACCATGCAACACCTGATATATATGTATTAGAGTTAGCTGAATTCTCTAATGTTCTTGTGTATCAAAGTATATGAATTTGAGTTATATTTACTAGGGTTAGTTGAATTCTCTAATCTTCTTGTTTCATTTTGTTATTGTTTTTTTTGTTTGTAGAGGGAGCTTCTATGGATGTGTCTTAATGAATAGATAATTAATTAAATTAGCATGGATAAATAATAAAATTAGCAAATGAGGGTAAAATATCCATGGTACTCATGTTTGATTTTTGGCCCTTTCCCCTTTAACACGTTTACCAAGTTGAACCTCCAGTTTCACCTCAAAGCCAGATTCAATATTAGAATGAAACCTAGTATGTCTCCTCCGATCTTCGAGCTTGAAAGTGTGGAGCAGAGTTTCACGTGGAAAGAGGGGGTAACTACTCCAACCAAAACCTTTCTTTCTTTTCGTCTTTGTTTCAAAATAGAGTCAATTACAATATCGAATTGAGGTATTGATGCTTGTAAAAGTATGATATATGTTATTGATAAAAAAAAATATGGACCTACGATACATAAAACTAAAATTCATTTAACATGCAAAAAGGAATTATCTTGGCGGAATAACATCTAGGTAAAACATTGCAGAATTGGAGCATTGCCTCTCGACAACATTCCCTCTCTCCATAAAGCTAGAGCAATGAATAGATAGAAGTATTGTCTCTCTCCATAGAGCCAAGGCGATGAGTAGATGTGCAAAGTAAGAGTAGGATACCGATTCATGAGGCCTGTGCATGCAGATCACCACGTGGCATGCCTCAACTGCGGACACTGGACATGCCTCCACTGCAACAACCATCATCCACTACAATGCATTACATATTAGATTTAATGAAAAAAATTATGTTCGTCGCCCAGTTGAAATCCAATAAGGAGGCATAAAAATATCAATTTTGAATTTATTTTAATTTCGATATAATTTTTATTAAATATTAGTTTTGAATTTATTTTAATTTCAATATAATTTTTATTAAGAATCCCCCAAGAAATGTGAGAAAATTTGAAGTCAATAGGTGAATTAATAGTGAGTCAATGTCTGACTCATACCAACTCATTCCTATAGTCTATGAGGGACTAATAAACATTAACAATTTTACAAACATTAACTTTATTATATAAGAAAATTATTGTTTACCTTCTTTCTTTTCAACTTTGTTAAAAATATAAGAGAAAACACAAAGAAAATGAGTACATATGAAATAGATTATTCTTCTCGACACAATTACCATGCTTTACAAGAACAAGCTATCAATGTCCACAACTGTAAATCATCCCATCTTAAATGTCAAGATCATCCCATCCTAAATGTCAAGAGAAAACACAAAGAAGATGAGTACATATGAAATGGATTATTCTTCTCGGCACAATTACCATGCTTTACAAGAACAAGCTATCAATGTCTACAACTATAAATCATCCCATCTTAAATGTCATATTAGTTCACCATTTATTTAGTTGATTGATCAAAATCATATTGGGTAGCACACCTAACATTCGACATGATCCAAACTTGAATTAATAACAAAAATATATATTATGTTTGTTAATTTATGTTTTTAGTAAATTTATATTATATTATATTTTTAATTAAAAATTATCGTTAATTTTTTATATTATATGCATAAAAAATTTGCAACAGTTTTTGGTAGGGGTTTGTCTCGAGGGAAACCATAACCCTTACCAATAGAGAATCATCAGAATTGTTCATGACTATCATGATTATCTTATCAGAGTTTTGCAACCAACATTTTAAAAAAGAGACTATAAACTTGGCTAAACCACCTATCATTGTCCATGCTATAAAAAAAAACTAAGAAGAGACAAGACGAAACATACATCATGCCTGCGAAGAGTGAGGTCCATCATCTTTGAAAGCTTCAACAAACAAGTTAGTCTCCATGCTCTGTTCTTGAGCAGTGTCACTATAATGAGGGTCATCATTCAGGATATTGGAGTTTGTCCAAGTACCATCTAATCCTAATGAAGAACTTTGTTGCTCGGATGTGCATGCCTCCTCCCTAACCCGTGAGATCGAGATACAAATACCGAAGACCACTTTGCACATGGATTCAATTTTTCCTTCGAAAATTTGAATTGTGTGGAGAATATCTTGGATCCCCCCCCTTGTGTTACCCAGATCTTAGGAAATTAATGTTTTTACTAGCCAATATATCTTTGCTAGTTTGAAAAACTTATTCCTCCTGGTTCTTGAATAAACCGGGTCTTTAACCCAACCCTCACCTTCCTACAAAATTTGGTCCTTCGAGAGGGTTTGTTGCTTAGCTCGGAATTCCTTTCTATCTCCTCTACCTCCCTTATCCTTTGCTGAGACTTTTCCCTTGAACAACTTCTCTACTTCATAGGCATCCTCTGTAACTATGGATGATAACAGTAGATCCTTTGAGGTTGAGGGTCTGCCCACCATTGCCCCAACCTTCCTTTTACACACCCCTACACTCTTACTTGAAATACAAACCATACTATCACAAGATAACCCCCAAAAAATATGCCGGAACAACCACCCAGGATATGGTCTATAATCGAGGGAAGAAAAGAGGTGAGATACCAACCAAAGGAGTAATAGTGCCTTGAAACTTGTTATTTCAGTGGAAACAAAACTAAAACCTCTCTCAAACACTACACTCTAAAACATAATGAAACCCTTAGTCAAACACCACCAAATCCCAAGGATGAAATACCGCTTACCATGAGCTAACACCAAAAAAGACCGTGGGGGATCCATATTCTAGCTCATTCTCTTTCTAGCCAAAAATCCATCAATGAGCCTGACTTTAACAGAGTTTCATTCCAACAATCTCTAGAGAGATTGTTTCGCCCATACACAACCACTATTGCTTGAGAAACTTCCTCCTTCTGCCACTTTGCACTATCATACTCCCCACTACTGTAGACGTTCAAGAGGTCAAGTTTGAAATCAAATCCACCAGTCGCATCAGTGTACCCATGACCCTGCATGGATCTGGTTCTCATCATGTTTGTAGTAGGTTGGAGAGAGAATTGTCCTCCCCCTCTCATCCTTGCCTTAGTCCCTCATTGGCACCCGTACCTCCCACATGCACTAGACTTGACAGGTCATCAATGATATGCGAGGCAATAGTCGAAAGACTTGTTTGAGCCCCACCTACAAACACCCCATCTGGGTGAGTCAATTTAATTTAATGAATAAAAAAAATACACATTATATATATTGTTGTTATTATTATTATTATATTTAAATTTTTATAGTTGTTTAAGTTGGTTGCATTTTACTTGTAGTTAAAATAAATGTGTTTTTATATTTGTAAGCTAAATTTTATTATAATGTATATTTAACATTACAACTTTAACATTTTTCTAAGGTTAATAAAATTTTTGGGCACTGTGTACTGTTCGGGGAAGAAAGTCGATCTCTCTCTAAGCCTAAGAAGAGTGAGGTCATCGGTACCTTGGCATAGCCACAAGATCTCAATTAAGAGCTTAAACATGTTAGTTACAGGGATTGAACTTGGGTGGAGAGGTTAACAATCAATTCTCTCAACCACCAAGGCTAGACCTAATTGACTACATTTTAACTTTTTTTTTTTTTTGTAAATAAAAAAGATTGCATTACCTTACGCTATCAAAAAAGTGACCCATGTCTGAAAATACATCAAAACTCACCACTTGTTTTGCCACATGCATGGAAACCAAAACAGGTGGTTGACATTGTTCAAGGACCAACTGGTGAACCAAAGTCTGTTTTCAATAAAAAACATTTTAACTAAAACATTATATTGTATTGTACTTGTATTATAACTTCTTGAAGTTACATAATATAATGTACTTGTATATCTTCAAATGATTTTGAGATGTAGATCTGCTGTGTATTTATCACGGATACACTTTATATAGACATTTTTATGACATGGATCTACAGTGTACTTTATTGGCAACCATGCTTAGTTCATCCCGAGCATGGGTATGCTCGCCTCAGAGAGATTATCATTGTTTTGCAGATGGTACACTCCCGAACTCTGGTCCCAGGCTCACTTGAATCTATGCCTTCCCATTGGTAAAGATATTGTAATGTATTTCGGCCATCATTTTCTCTTCTGACCTCACACATTAGGGGGCATATTTTATAGTCCAAAAATGCCTTACCTATGGATACATGGCATTAACCTTTCCACTTACATAGTTTGCCAAATTATTGCTGAGGATTCTTCTTAAAAAACCATTTTTTGGAACATGTACGCACCCTGCTCAACTAATAGCCCGCGTACATATGCGAGATGCATGCTAGTTAGCTCGAGTTTACCTCCAAAAATTGCAAAAATATAAACTTGCAAGGAATTCGGCGGAGTTTACAGGCTATCGAGGGTTTCCCAACCATTTTACCCATTGTAGACCGTCCCCAAACCGAATAACCATCTTTTTCTCATATAAAAATAGGTCTTGGGTCTCATTTACAACAACAAGAAAGAGAATAAGAAAACTCTTCCAAAATCCCTTCCCCTTCTTAGCCCAAGTTTTGCACCCCTTTCTGAGATTTGGCCTCAACATTCCCCTCTATCCCTTTCTCCTTATACAACCCTTTCCCTTTTCCCAAGAGATCAGTTGGTTGTGAGAGGAAAGCATGGGAATGATGCACTTGGAGCCACGATAGAGGAGCCTGGACCTGGTTCGCGTAGTGTTCGCCGATGAAGGTTGTAATCTTTTTGATCTTAATATTGAATAAAAGAGTTCATTCCTGTCCCAAAACATTGTGTCTATATGATTTTATTGATTTATGAATTTATGTCTATATCTGAATATTGAAAGTGATAAGTAGAGATCATATACGTTGTAGCATTGTTTTTCTAAGCTTTTGCAGGTCAACTTTGGGAGGAGATCCGCAATCTAGGAAGTTGCAGAGGAGAAAGAAGTCTACACCAGACGCACGGACCAAAGGTGCACCTAATGAGCTTCTTTCCTCTCTCTTGTCTTCCAATTTAGATAGTTTTGGGGTAGATTAGGAATATAACTGTCTTTTAAGGGAAGTCCGTGCTTTTCCTGTACCTCGACCCAGTATAGGGGGATTTTTCCCGCTAGAATTCCCTTTTCTCTGCTTGTCGTTCATGCAAAATACGACTGTCCAAAAACTGTTGTAACTGCCCACATTAAGTTTCTCTCTGTTCTTGCTTGCTTGACTTACACACTTCCCCAATCTAATTGTACTAAGGCCCCATGCTCCTAATAACTATGGCATGTGACTCCTCACACCCACCCTCTTACATGCATTCAATGATTGGCTTTGGGTACAATCAATCATAAAATTAGAAGGTTCATATACCAATAGTAATTTTAAGAAGTGGGTTGAATTAATAGACATGGGTAATTCCCCCTTGGACCCTTCTCTTAGACATTCTCTTAGACTCTTCTGTCACTTTTGGATTAATCAACCCCCATCTCTGTCCATGTCCCCCAACAACTGGCATACAATTTTATTTATTAAAATTCATAAATACAATTAGCATATACATTGCTTGGTCGTGACCATACATTATATCTACATTAAGAATTAATTAAAATGGGGATTATAGTGGCGATGTTACATTTCCCCTCCCCTACAATTATGCACCTTCCTTGGTGCACACACTCTCTCTCTATATATATATCACAATACCAAGAATACAATTTCTGCAATTTTACAACTCCAACAATAGTTCCAACCAAAATCTCACGTTCCTCTCAATCCGCTAACCCAAAAAATGTACCCCCTTCACTGGCCTCAATCCATCAGGATGTACCATTCTTTTCTTAGGCCCCCCAATGTAGGTTGTCTAGGACTCTAAGATGTGGTTTCGAAACTCTAGCTTCTCAAAATGGAGTCTTGCATCCTTATATTCTGTTTTCGTCAAAATTTACAAAAAATTACGGGTATTCCTCCCGCATGTTTTCTTCATGCTCCCATGTTGCATCTTCAGGACTGTAGTAGGTCCATTAAACCTTTATCGACCCTATGGCTTTGTTCCTGAGCAATTTGACTTTCTGGTCCAAGATGCATACTGGTTCCACCCAGAAATCACCTTCATGTTCCACCTGAATGACAGTCCAATCAATTATTTGGTTAAGGTTAGGCACATATTTCTTTAATAATGATACATTAAATAAATTATGCACTCTCATGGATGAAGGAAATGCTAGCATGTATGCAACCAACCCTATATTTTCTAGGATTTCAAAAGGCCCACAATATCTTGCTGCCAACTTTGGGCAGCTTCCTAATCTTAACAAACTTTTCTTCGCTTTCACTTTTAAAAATACATGTTCACCCACTTTAAAATATCTAAAAAAATTGTTCTTGTTTGCATACATTTTATACCTATCTTGGGAATCCTGTAAATTCTGCCTGATCTTGGCCATTTGTTCTTCCATTTCCCTCAACAAATATGGACCGATGACAACTTTGTTTGTTGGATTATCCCAACTCACTAGTGCGTTGCACTTCTCGCCATACAATGCTTCAATTGGACCAATTTTTAATGAGGCATGATACCCATTATTTTAAGAAAATTCCACTAAGTGGAAATAATCCTCCCACTTTGATGGCTGGTCCATCACATAAAATCAGAGCATGTCCTCAATTATTCTATTATTCCTCTTTTTTTCCCATCTGAATATTGGTGATACATTGTACTGAGATTTATATTTGTCCCAAATCCTTGGAACAAACCTTTCCAAAAATTGAATGTAAACTTGGGATCTCTGTCTCGAACTATTGCCTTAGGCACCCCGTGTAGCCCGACAACTTATTTCATGTAAATTTATACAATATTTGTTGCCTTGTGTGTTGTCTTCACATGAATAACATGTTTTCCCTCAATTATATTATCCACCACCACCATAATGGAATCATGATACTTCACTATTTTAGGCATATTTATAATAAAATCAATTGTAACTACTTCCCACTTCCATTTTGGAATGGAGAATGGTTGTAACAACCCAGATGGATGCCCATGTTCAGTATTCACCTTTTGGCACTCTAGACATCTGGCTATGTAATTAACCACTTCTTTCTTCATTCCCGACAAAAAGTATTGCCTCTTCACAATTGCAATTGTTTTCTGATATCCTAGGTGCCCAATATATGGCACATTGTGCATTTCCCTTATTACTGTATTTTTCAAATCATTCAAATAGTCATACTCACTAAGGAATTCTAGCCATATTTTTTGTTTGGTATTTAATGTGGGCTGTCCAAGAAAATATTTCAGACCATAATGGTCTGTCCTTAGCTCAAATGTCCTCCTCATGAGGTAATGTCTCCACATTATCAATGCATGAATAGTGGCTGCTAATTCCAAGTCATGTGTGGCATAATTCCTCTCATGCTCTTTTATTTTTCTGGACTCATAACATACCACATGATCATTTTGTGTGAGGACTCCACCAAGACCTTCCTTGCACACAATGAAATCTTCATCCAGATCTACAATCTTCAATATTTGTGTACTATTCAATATGTATTTTAGTTGTTGAAATCTTTATTCACATTTGGGATTCCATTCAAATTTCACTCCCTTCTTTTGCAAAAAAGTGATTGGGCTTACAATCTTTGAATTTTATGAATCTTCGTTAATACCCTACAAGACCCATGAATGATTTGAACTCTATAACATTTCTTGGTGTTGACCATCCTCTAATGCCTCTATATTCTCAAGGTCAACTGGTATCCCATCGACTGAAATAATATGACCCAAGTAGTGAATCTTCCTTTGATAAAAGATGATATTACTTAGCTTGGCATACACCTCGTGTTCTCTTAAAACTTGAAACATCATTCTTAAATGATTCTCATGTTCCTCTTCTGACTTAGAGTATATGAGTATATCATCTAGGAACACAATTACAAACTTGTCTAGGTATTCCATGAACACTCCATTCATCAACCACATGAAAATAATTGGGGCATTTGATATCCCAAATGGAACTACTATAAATTCATAATGCCTGTATCTTGTCATGAACGACGTCTTGTTGATATCCTCTTTCTTTATCCTCGCTTGATGATAACCTGATCTCAAGTCAATCTTGGAAAATATTCTTATACCCTTTAGTTGATTAAATAGATCATCAATTATTGGCAAAGGATATTTGTTCTTTATGGTGACCTTATTCAACTATCTGAAATCAATACACAACCTCAAGGTTCCATATTTCTTCTTTACAAAAATAACTAGGGCACCCTAAGGTGACACACTTGGGAATGTATACCCCTTCTTTAACAACTCTTCAAGTTGTATATGCAAATCTTTCAATTCTGGTGTTCCCATTATGTAAGGTGTCTTGGACACTGGGGCAGATCCTCACACCAAATTGATAGAGAAATCAATGTCTTTATTTCGTGGAAATATTGGTATTTCCCCAAAAACATCTTCAAAATCCCTCAAGACTAGATGGTCTTCAGTGCTTGCCACTTTATCTCTAGCTGCCTCTTCCATATAGGATGCAAAAATATGACATCCCTTCCTGAAATTCTTTTTCAGCTGCATAGCTGAAATTTATCTAACAACTACAACTCTTGAAATTCCTTGAACCTTGCCTCGATGCCCTTCTTCATCAAGACATGTGATTGTATTTTTGTAAAATTCTAGGACAACATGGTGTTTTTCCAACCAATCCATGCCAATTAGACAATCATACAAACCCAATGGTATGATGTTCACATCTACCTTTGTGTTGAGTCGATTTGTGTCTATTGGACAATCTTCAACTATCTCATTGATTTTCCTCTTAGCCCTCGTGGCTAACTGAACTAACCAATATTTATTATGCTTACTCTATTTTCAAGTGAAATATTTCAACAATATTAGAGTTTCTGTAACTATGGATAGCTCCAAAATCAATTAAAATTTATATGGGCTAGTTATCAATCTTACCTTCCACTTCAATCATGAGGGATTGATATCATTCTTTCTTGTTGTCCAAGGCTGCATAAATCCTTGGCATGTTTCCTCCCATGTATTCAACTGTTTAAACCTCTTGAATGTTGTGGAAAATCCTCATTATTTCTCCTTTGTGAGGGAAATCCATATATAAGTGATTTCCCTCACATCCCAAACATTGTACATGCTATTGCATTGCCCTTTTCCCAAATGAATATGCAAACTTATGCTCATTTTGGGTTAACGATGTTTGCTGATTTGATTGGGATTTTTTCTTTAAAAAGGGCGGCTTAAAACATTTATGCATTTGATCCTTTTTACCCTTCATTCCAAGATTTTTGGAAAACTATCCTTCCTATGCTCTACTCATAAGTATGCCTTTCTCTCCTCATGGCTTCCTCCAAAGTCTCAGTGTTATCATATTGTATCTTGTCATTGTAGAAAGAAGGTAACACACTCAAAAACCTTTATATTTTGACTTTATCATCCTTTATGAAGTCCACATACTTCAACAATTCAAAGAATCTCTTCTCATATCCATCCATTGTCATGCTTCCCAATTTGAGCTCAAAGAACTCTTTCATATTTTTTTCATGGTAATTTTCGAACAAATATTTCTCTTGGAAATATCCGTTGAACCGCCTCCATGACATATTCTTCTCATCAAGGTGTTTGGATTGCTTAAGCTTATCCCAATGCATGAATGCCTTTACTTACAAGTGGTAGGTTACAAATATAGCTTCTACCCTTGAGGGGTAATCATGTAGTTGGAAATATTTCTTTATTTCCAACAACCATGCCTCGACCTCTCCTCCCTTCCCACGCTCACCATTTAAATTTGGTGGCTTGATTTTCCTGAGTTCACCTTGCAAGATGTCTACCTCAGGAATTCTTCTCTACCTCTTGACAAGAGACACACTTGGAATACTCACTGAACCTGAACTTGCATGATATCTCTTAGTGTATTTCCCTTGGGAATGATGATGCCTACTCATACTCCTTGACTGTCTATCATTCCCATGATCATTCCTTTTTCTATGGGATCTAGATGAGGTCACTTGTCTAGAACTAGTTGCTTGCTTTGTACTAAAGTCTTTATTGGTTTGCTTCTATAGCATGTTCAGACTCTGAAGTATCTCTTCCCAAGCCTTCATAATCCTTTCATTATTATCCCTATAACTCTGCACTTCTCTCTACAGACTTCTCAGAGTTACATGCTCATGCCTGCCTCTTCTTCCATTAGAATATGTCTTAACATTTCCCATGCTGATATGAAGACCTCTAATATCCTCCTCATGGTCACAATATCCCTAGGAATCTTCCATATCTTGAGTCCTCATATAAGAAACAAAAATTATTTTCATATACCTCTAATTCTGCAAGAAATGTGCATGTAATAATTATTGTTAGAACATGCATACTATTAAACATTCCATTAATTAGAATGCAGATTATTCTTCATCTCAATTTATGAAGAGAATAATGCACCAAGTCAAAATTTGTTTCCTTAGACACATTCTTCTCTGAAACAACTCTCTAATGATTATACTCATGCCTCATTCTAAGTTTTGAGAAAAATGTTACAACATTCACAAGTTGCAATTTTCCACTCATTGCTCTGTTTTCACTGTTGTAAAATTGCTTTACTATTTTATGAGAATTTTTTAGCTCCCAACTCAAAAATATGGGTAGATAGATATATTCTCCTCCTCAATACCTTTCTAGCTACTATTTGTTTTCTCAAATCTGAGCTCCGAGTTGAAAGTTATGGTCCAGAGAAATTTAGAATGTTTTTCCCATTTTATCACTTATGCTACATGTGTCTTCTTTCTCTTCATGCACATTTTTATGTACCTAGATTCCAAATATGGCTCCATGGATGAATTCTATTGTTCATAATATTTCCATAGACTGATCCTACACACCAAACAGACTTCTGAGCAAGGAGCTATGCCCTCTGGAAGTAAACTGGTACTGAAGATATACCCTGTACTGTTTCAACTGTAACTTTCTCATACAAGCTCTATTTTGCGTTTGGGATATATTATTGGAATCTCTCTCCAAGTTATTTTATTCAAGTTGCAAGAACTTTATGTGGTGCCTTTGGCACTTATAGTTTCAAAAATTTGAACTCCTAAAAACATTGTTTAGGGCCTCAAAATGCCCCTGCAAGTGAATGACCTTTGAAATTAATAAAATTTCGTAGAAAAATTGATTGCTTTATTATTATAACAATCTTTTAATCTGCACCGTTGATCTCAAATTTGGGGGTAATCTCGGTCGTTGATGCACTAAACCTTCCCAAATCCTATGGATGAATCTACATCGTTGATCATCGACTTGAAGAAATCTAGACCATTGATCTGAACTCTATCGGTGATCGACGATCGACACTTTCCTTTGGACACACACCGCACTATGCAAAAACTGTTGACTCGACCATCGAACCCTTCCTTTAGAAAATGACTTGTAAGACATCAGTAAATCTGCTGACCCGACCATCCATCGTCGATCATCGACGATTTCCCATGGACGCATGGAACACTTTGTTGATTCGACTGACCCAATCATCGATCATCAACCATTTCTCTTAGCAACCATTTTTTTCCCATGAATCTTTCCGAACCCCAATCATTGGTGATCGGACATTCACCATTTCTTTTGGAAACCAACTTGTTTACAAATTTTTTCGAACCCTAACCATCAATGATGAACCATTTCTTGGATGATGTGGAATGCCACATGGATGCTGACATGACACTCTAGTTGAGTTGGCATGACATGTGCCTGACACATGGATTCTAACATGGAAACTTGGTTGATGTGGCATGACACATGGATGTTGATGTAGCATGACATGTGGATATTGACATGGAAAGACACATCATCTTCCTCTTTTCTTTCATCAATGATCCACCATCTCTGTTGGATGAATTGAACACATCACGAAATCTACCCACCCCTGATTATCAACCATCGACAATATGTGATTTCCTTTAGATGCATGAAATACTTCGCCAATTTCTATCGATCCCCTATCATCGACCATCGATGATAAGAGATTTCCTTTGGTCGAACCAAACTCTTCACCAAACTCCCCGATCCGATCACAACCATCAACAATTTTTGTTGGAAACTAAAACTATTTCTCAAATCTTTCCAATCCGACCATTGACCATTGACAAACTCTTTTGGCGAACTCCAATGCTTAGAATTTTTTGACCAAATATCAGATGAATCTAGGCCATCAATCTTCCATTCAGAATGACCTTGACTATTGATATGATCCAACTTCCAAACGACCAAAAACAAATACAGAGCATTGATCTATCTCATTTTCCCAACTTTTGAAAATGAATCTCGGTCATCGATCTACTAGACATTGCCAAACTTTGAAAAACCTTATAAGTTTAAAAATCTATTTACAATGAATCTGGGCCATTGATCTCAAAATCAAATGCGATCTTGACTGTCAATCCATCAAACTTCCCCCAATTCTTCAACAACCATTAAAACATGATTTTTGACCTTTTAAGTCGAATTCAACTCTACAACTCTACATATTGATGCCCCATATCATCTCTTCAACAATTCTGAGGCATTTACACTCAAATTTGTGGATTTCACTCTAATTTTCTCCTTTTTTCCCAAATTTGTCACAGATCGAAATCTGTAACAACAAATCTGCCCATATTCACACTGTTTCTTGGCCCATATGGGTCCAGTGTTGAACCATAAGCTCTGATACCAATCTATAATGTTCCCCAGCCCAGCTGAGGACCATTACATGTGGAAATACTCATAAAATTAATTTTTTCTGCTAACTAATCCTGTAGCTTACTAGCTACATGAAAACATACAGTTTGAACCATTTGTTGATACCATGAACTAGATGCATCTACAACATTCTAAAATAAACATAAAATGCAACTAATAAACTCAAATACAACAACATATAAAGCGTTCTCAAAGATAGAGTTAATACACAACAATTAGACTCATAATGCAACATAGAAACAAGATAAAACAGTTATCTTTTAAAAACAGTTGTAAAACCAATTGCTTGGGATGGATGTTCCACCCAACCATAGAATTGTTATTCCAAATATCAACAACAATTCACCCCTGAGCTGGGGCTAGCAATCCACAAAAGAGGGTGGTCTCTCACTATCGACTCACAACTCATTGACATTCTCCTACAACTATTCATATTTTCCACCAACTCTCTTCCTCTTGACCTTCCCAACCTAAGGAATGTACCCCTTCACTGCTCTTATTCAATCGTGCATCCCATCCGTTTATCATGGTCTCTCTGGTATAGGTAACTAAGAATCTCACTACTGGGAAACTCAAGGGAGCTCACTGCTAGGAAAACTAGGAAAATAACAACAATCACTTGTTTTTATAGTGAAAATCACACATGAGTTCACTCTTTAGGCCTGACAACCAGGATCTTAAGTCTTCTTCTCCAAATACACTCTAGAATTCTTCCTCCATGGTTTCTCTAGCTCCAAAGCTCTTCTTCCCTGTTCTCTGCTTGTTGTTCATGCAAATTATGACTGTCCAAAAACTATTGTAACTACCCATAAGAATTTCCTCTTTTTGCTTGCTTGACTTACACACTTCCCCAAGCTGATTGTACTAAGGCCCCATGCTCCCAATAACTATGGGATGTGACTCCTTACACCCACCCTCTTACATGCATTCAATGATTGGATTTGGGGACACTCAATTAGAAAATTAGAAGGTTCATATACCAATAGTAATTTTAGGAAGTGGGTTGAATTAATAAACATGGGTAATTCGCCCTTGGACCCCTCTCTTAGACATTCTCTTAGACCCTCCTCTCTCTTGTGGATTAATCAACCCCCATCTCTGTCATTGTCCCCCAATAACTGACATCCCATTTTATTTATTAAAATTCAGAAATACAATTTGCATGTACATCGTTTGGTCGTGGCCATACATTATATCTACATTAAGCATTAATTAAAATGACGATTATAGAGGGGACGTTACACATGTTTTGCAAGATTGTCTTGGGAATTCCATGTCCAAGAAATGAAATGAAAGTTGTCGAATAGATAGAAATGAAAGCCACTAAATTATTGTGGGTAGACACATAAAAAGGGAAAAGAATAAACATAAATTTTACTTTATTCAAATAGTAGGGATGAAATCTTCGTGTTACATTTAGTTTGGAGGTCTTAGTCTCTCTTAGACATGTACAATGTGACCCATGAATTGTCTAGCTACAATACATTCTCTAACTCCTTAATTCCAGTTTGGACACATATCACACAACTTTATACACAATTCTGTTTTGGAAATATCTACAACAATTATGACCAACTATGAAAGAATACACACTAAGATCAAATTATTAATAAAATTCCCTCATGTCCTCTTGTTCTCCAACTTGAAGGTAAATCTCCCTTCTTCAACAATTCCCCTTCAAATTCCCTTTTGCAAAGCATGGTTGGTTTTCCTTTTCGTTGTTTCTAACC
>ML823638.1:0-65578 GCA_009831015.1 Picea engelmannii
AGCAAATCTGAAGTTAAATTAGAAACTTTGGAAGGAATTACTCCTGAAGTAAAATTTGAAATTATCCAGACCACCCCTATCTCGTTGATAAATACTTTTACCAACAAAAACAAAGAATCCCTTTCAATCCCTACTATCATTTTTACACAGCCAATTCTTTCTCTTCCCGAAGTGAAAATTTTTGTTTTTGAAAACCCTGAAGATTACTTTTTACTCATATTCATCCCCTGTTGCATCTCCTATCTATACATCTGGTAAATATGAGAAACCAAGTTCAAGTTCCCTTTTTCCCCCTCATTTAGATCTTCCATTACCTTACGATCATTTTTCTATACTTAGTTCACACCATCCCGAAGTAGTCAAAAGTTCAGTAGATCGGTGTTTTGAAGTTTTGGATAATCTCTTGTTTAGTCCTCGAGTTCCTTCTCCTAGACTTTCAATGGCTAGTGTTGGAGGTGTCGGTGTTGGAGGGGCTAGTGGCCAAGCAAATATACCAGCTCAACCCCCAAGGATCTTTGCCAAGGTCGCTGTTAGATATGCTCCCTTAGCTCTTCTTGCTATTCTACATGATTTACCAAATTACATGAAGAGCCTCCCTAAATTCACGGGTGAAGGAGATTTGACAACAACAGGGCATATAGTCTCTTTTGACCAATTCATTGATATCCTTGGTATTGAGCATGAAGATGTTTACATGAGACTGTTAGTACAAAATTTTGAAGGATAGGTTAGAACTTGGTTTAGAGGACTTCCAGTAGATTCTATACCATCATATAATGATCTGGAAACTTCCTTCATAAGGCAATGGGGTGAGAAAAAAGATCATCTATATTACTTAACCGAATTTGGAGCCTTGAGAAAGAAAACATTTGAATCAGTCCTAGAATTTATTCAAATATTTAATAAACTTTATCACAAGATCCCAGTTGAAGTTAAACCTTCTCAGCCAGCTGCAAAAGTCACTTTTGATTCTGATTTCGCCCTACTTTTGAGAGAAAGAAAATCCACTACTTTAGCAGGGATGCAAGATGATGTTATATAGATTGAATCCAATACGATGGCATCTGGAAAGTTGAAAACAAAAGTTGAGATGGGAACAAGAGAACCCAGACGCTTTAAAGAACATGCAAGGCCCTCTAGCTTTGGAAAAGTTTCTTCAGAAGAAAAAATGGATGAGATGGAAAAGATCATTAAAGACTTATCAAATAAAATCTCCAGGATGGAAATGGAAAAAGCCAAACCTGATTCATACGCTAGAAATCAATTTAGGAGAAATCCTAACATAAATCCTCAAATACAACAAAGGAAAATAAAAAATGAGGAACAGAAGATTCAAGCTCCTTTTAAAACTGAGAATCTCATATAGGGAGATGAGGTGCAAGATTATGACGAATTAGATGAAGATCTGAATAACCTCAGTGATGATGACCTTGAGCCTCACATAACTGAACAGGATTATGAGAAATCCTTGGATCTCGAATCTCTGTTTAATGATGATGAAAATATCAACAATTTGGGAGACTCTACATACAAAGGTCTCGCTGATTCAATAATGGTCGAGCTTCAACATAAATATGATTTGAGGCCAAGAGAAAAAAGTGCTCCACCAAAAAAGATTTTACCACGGAACAAAGCAAATGAGGCAGCAATTACAAAACCATCAACTGAAACACAAGCTTCCCGAATAAAGAAAGTTGAAACAAAAGCAGTACAGACTAAGAAGCCAAAAAATAAAGAAGCCGAAGTTCAGACCAAGGAAATTGAAAAATCTATTGGGACTTTCAATCTAGAAAACAAACTGAATAAAATTAAAATTCCAATGCCTCTGGTTGAACTTGCTAAGAATCCAATATATAAAAAGTAAATCCCAAAAGCAATAAATTTTTCTGATGTTGAATATCAAGCCAATGTTATCAATTTGCAAGATGAGAAACCTACAATCATGTTTGGACCACACATTGAAAATAGTAAGGATTATGTTGCTCCTTTCTATATTACACTGACTATGCACGATCATTTACTTCACAATTGCATGCTAGACTCTGGAGCTTCGCATAATTTGATTCCTAAGATTATCATGGAAAAATTGGGCCTGAAATTACCAGACCTTATCAAGATTTATGCTCATTTGATTCTAGAAAGGTTAAGTGCTTGGGTATGATTAAAGATTTAGTTGTAAATCTTGCTCAGGTTCCTGTGAAAAGTATCCTTATGGATGTGGTTTTTGTTGATGTTCCTGCCAAGTATGGCATGCTTTTATCCATATCTTGGGGTGCCAAGTTAGGAGGATCGGTCCAGTTAGACATGACATATCAATTCCAATTTTTGGTGGATAGTTTACTCGATTGTACATAGAAACTAGACTGGCTTATACTGTAAGTGACCCTCAAAACCCTAATAACTATCCAGTCTATGTTGTTGATCAAGATTTAGGCAATTGTATATTATCCATAGATGATGATTTTGAAGAATGTATAGAAGAAGAAAATAAAAAATAGATTTTTCAAAGAAAAATATAAATTTTAGGGACGGGATGTGGAAAATGTTCTTTGATGGTGCTTCATCTTGCGAAGGAGCATGAGATGGAGTTTTATTTGTGGCACTAGGTGATGAGTATTATATTCCTTTCTCTTATAGATTACAATGGGACATTGATTATACCAATAATGTGTGTGAAGTTGCAAGAAAATTAAAAATTAAACATTTGATACTCTATGGTGATGTTGAGCTAATTGTAAAACAAATAAAACAACAATACCAAGCTAAGCATCCGATATTGAGGTCGTATAGAAATTGTGCTTGTGATATCATAGAGAATTTCTTTTGGTATTTTAACATCCACTCTATTCCCAGGATGAAAAATCAACAAGCTGACTCTTTAGCCAAAGATGTTGCAACTTTCATGCCACCTATTGTTTTGAATTTGAAGTATCATATTGAGATGAGACATAGACCTTCGATTCCAAACAATTTTCAACACTGGAAAGTATTTGAAGATGATGAACAAATCAAGTAGTTTCTGGAAATGGTAGATGAGTTTTCTGAAACCCACATTGATCAAGAAAATCAGAATGATCCTGCCTAGATTATGCAGGAAGGAGAAAACCCAGAAAAGTTCCAAGATAAAATTGCAAATCACCGAATGCTCTTACTTAAAAACAATCAAATTCCCAGAGGTCTTATCCCTCTATAAAGGTTATTTGACCAAGACGATATACCATTAAACTCTACTTTGCGACCTCAACCTGAAGAAGTTGAAGATTGTAACGTAGGAACAAATGAAAATCCCAAGATGGTCAAAATATAAAAATATCTTCCGACTCAAATAAAGAGTAAATATGATGAGTTACTTAAATAGTATAAAGATGTTTTTGCATGGTCTTACGATGATTTAAAAACCTATGATACTTTTGTTATTGAGCACAAGATCCCCTTAAACATGGTATTAAGACTCTCAAGCAAAAGCTTAGACAAATAAACCCAATTCTTTTGCCAGTAATAGAAAAGGAGGTTAAAAAACTCCTTGATGCAAAAATCATTGTTCCCCTCAGATACTCTGAATGGGTGGCTAATTTAGTCCCTGTTAGGCAGAAGAACGGAGAAATAAGACTCTATGTTGATTTTAGGAACCTAAATCATTCTTCTCTTAAAGATAACTACCCCCTCCCAAAAATGGATCATGTTTTAGAGAAGGTGGTAGGGGCTAACAAAATTTCTATGATCGATGGTTTCTCAGGATACAACCATATTGTTGTTCATGAAGATGATAGAGAAAAGACTGCATTTACTACTCCATGGAGAACTTTTATGTATGATAAAATGTCTTTTGGTTTAATGAATGCAGGAGCAACTTTCCAGAGAGAAATGGATATTGCATTCGTTGGTGAAAGAGATAAGTTTGTTGTTATTTATCTTGATGATCTGATGAAGAACACTTGGTGCACCTCAGACAAACTTTTGACAAATGTAGAAAATTTGGTTTGTCTCTAAACCCAAAAAAATCACACTTTGTCATGCAAGAAGGTAAACTTTTAGGGCATATAGTTTCAAAGGATGGAATTAAAGTTGATCCTAAGCGAGTTGAATCTATTGATCTAATTAATATTCCTAGAAATGGAAAAGAGATTCAATCTTTCTTAGGAAAAATTAATTTTCAGAGGAGATTTATTCCTAACTTTGCTGAAATAATTAAATTGATTACAGATATGCTAAAAAAGGACAACGAAGTAAAATGGACTGCAGAAGAAAAAACATCCTTCGAACGTGTTAAGAAATCCATAGGAGAAGCACCAGTATTGGTAAGTCTTGAGTGACTCTTGACTATACAAAAGAATTCTTAATCTTCTCCTTTGCATCTGAATATACTGTTGCAGCAGTGCTCCTTCAGAAAAACAAAGAAGGATTCGAACAGCCGATAGCCTTTTTTAGCAAAAGCCTCAGAGACGCAGAGCTAAGATACGACATTCTTGAAAAACAACCTGCAAGACACAACTTGCAAGAACAACAGTGACAGTGATAGGTCACTGCCAGTTACACCAATTTTGTATCCACTTGCCTTGGGCTTTGGGAAAGTACAAATTGTGCAATAAGAGGGACCAAATACCAAAACCTTACAACAACATTCCACCATTCTTTAGGCTAAATTAGAGGGACATTGAGCTTGAGGGTGTAGATTTTTAATGACAAAATCAACAAGCTAATATTCTGTCAAACACTTAGCAACCTAGAGATAATTGTCTTCATAAATTTCATAAATGCCTTAAACCTACATTCAGAAATTACCATAAGCAAAAATACGCATTGCTAAGCAAAATATGCAGCGGAAATACACAATGGACAACAACCCATAACACACAAAAATTTAGGCAAATGCCAGGGAAAACCCCAATGTGGGGAAACCCAACGAGAGAGAGAGAGATCTATTACTCAGCTTCAGGAAAGTACATATCAACAGCAAAACAACATTTCCAGCCAAGGAAAATACCTCACAACACCAAATCCGTCACACATAAATCTACCTCGTTTTCCATGCCAAAACCGTACCGTTGTCCAACCTCTTCCATACCTCATTTTTCGTGCCCACTATCACCTGTATGGACTGTTCCGTACGCCCCAAAAACAACCACCGAAAATCTGAAAACCACCTTGAAAACCATGCCAAAAATTGCCTTGATTTCTGTGCCAAATACGTATGGCTGTACGGACTGTACTGAATCGTATAACGGATCCATACAGTACAGCCTTCCACAGTAGAAAAATATTTTGGCCTCAAAAACTCACAGAAATTTTTTCTCGGGAAACGTGCCCTCTTTGCTGCTCACTTTCCTCTCTCAAGCTTACTCTGAAAATCTCTCACTCTCCTCTCGATGTCTTCTCAAACATTTGACATGTCTTGCACACTACCCAATGCATTCTTTTATAATCTGAAAATGACATTTTCCCCCCAAAAGTGTCTTTTCACCTTCCCCAACCCTAGATCCAAAGGCCAAGATTAAATCTTGCATTTTTCAAGATCAAGGGTCATGATCCATTCCCTCCAAAATGTTTCATTTAAAATTAAAGTGAATTTCACTTTATTACATAAGTGCTTTATGAAAATAAAGTCACTTTAAAAATATAAGGTACACTTTATTAAAAGTCACTTTAATAAAAGAACCACTTAAACAACTTTATAAAAACTATTACAAAGTTAAGTGCCTGGTAGTGTAAATATTAAGGTAACATCCACATACAAGACAAAACATGTGGAGTACCTCCCGAGCTAAAAAGCTAACACTCCCTCTTAGTGAGGGATGTACTCACTACCATCTTCATCATCTGGTCCCATCGCACTGTGCTCTGTAGGAGCTCCCTCTGAACCTGGAGCCATCTGCAACATCTGCACAAAACTCGGACTAGAAGATCTTCTCCTGGCAACCTCCCGGAACCCTGAGCTCACTTCATCTTGAGCATCGGTTCGATCAACCTAGCTGAGCCTTCTGCCAGTGCTCAAAAGAGACTCGCTCTCTTCTCTCGGAATGCAAGGCTGATACCTTGGCGCCATCGCAGTCTCAGAAGCCTCCTCACGCTCCTCATCCGACGTTGAATCATACATCAAAGATTGTCCTCTCAACATATACAACCTATTCACCCGATTACCGATCAGCTGCAGCTCTACCGAGTCCACTCCCTCTCTGTAGATAAAGACATGTTCCCTCTTGAACAATACACAATAACCTACATCCTCCAAGGCTAAGACTGAGAGAAAGTTAACACTCAACCCTGGAACAAAGAGAACTCCATCAAGCTCCAAGAGTCCCCCAAACTCAAGTTGGAATCTGACATTCCCAACTCCACGTACAACTCTCGCCATACCACCTTCATTTACCACTTGTCGGCCAGGACCAATCTCTGTGAAATCTAGGAATAGTCGCCAGATTCTCGTCATGTGGTTAGAGGCTCTGCTATCCACAATCCATCTGACATCACCTTCGAATCCTCTGCTGCCGACACTGGAAACTAGGGTAACCAAAGAAAATTCCCTATCAAACTTTGAAGCAAAGTCATCTATGGCTACTGTAGCAGCTGTCTTAGGCCCCTCTGACTCCTTCTTCTTCTTCTTCCTCTCAAGACAATGAGAGGCAAGCTGCCCCAATTTGTTACAACAATAGCATCTGACTTTACTCAAGTTCCTTCCGGAACTTCCTTTCTTCTTTCTCTTTGCCACAAGAGCAACATTCTCATCAGCTCTGTCTGTCTTCTGATCACTGCTCTAAGATCTTTCTCGGATCTCCTTTTGAGTGAAATCATCCCACAGTCTGCTCCAATTTGGTAGATTCTCACAACCCACCACGCACTTCACGAAGACTTCCCAATCTTTGGTGAAGCCATTTAAGGCTATCCTTACCAACTCAGAATCCGAAATGACCTCTCCAACAGTTGCCATCTCATCTTTAACTTGAGCCACCCAGGTAAGATAAGAAGAGACACTCTCCTCCTTACCCATCTAGGTATCATGCAACTTAGCCCTCAAGGCCATCTTCCAGTTCTCGTTCTTCCCCTCGAACAAGTTCTTAAGTGCATCCCACATCTCCTTGGCAGTCTTTTTCTCAGCCAAGTGTGGGATAAGGTGATCCTTCACCCCATCCAGAATAATCCTCTGAGCTTTGGATTCCTTGGTCTCATGCAAGTCCAAAGCGACAGGATCTGCTGCGAGAGCTGCTACAACATAGTTGACATAGCTATAGATCTTGTTCTCCTTGAGAACGACTGACAAACGAACCTTCCACTGCAAGTAGTTGGAAATGCCATCCAACCGATCCTCATATCTAATGCTTGCAGCCATATTCCCTGTCACAACTCAAGGAAAACAATCACACCCTTTTGCCCAAAAATCACACTTCCCACTGTCACTCAGAGCCCAAGCTCTGATACCATGTAGATTTTTAATAACAAAATCAACAAGCTAATATTCTGTCAAACACTTAACAACCTAGAGATAACTATCTTCATAAATTTCATAAATGCCTTAAACCCACATTCAGAAATTACCATAAGCAAAAATACACATTGCTAAGCAAAATATGCAGCGGAAATATACAGTGGACAGCAACCCATAACACACAGAAATTTAGGCAAATGCCAGGGAAAACCCCAATGTGGGGAAACCCAACGAGAGAGAGAGAGATCTATTATTCAACTTCAGGAAAGTACATATAAGCAACAAAACAACATTTCCAGCCAAGGAAAATACTTCACAGCACCAAATCTGTCCCACAGAAATCTGCCTTGTTTTCCATGCAAAAACTGTACCGTTGTCCAGCCTCTTCCGTACCTCGTTTTCTGTTCCCACAGTCACCTATACGGACTGTTCCGTACGGCCCAAAAACAACCACCGAAAATATGAAAACTGCCTCGAAATCCGTGCCAAAAATCACCTCAATTTCCGTGCCAAATCCGTACGGCTGTACGGACTGTATGGATCCGTACAGTACGGCCTCCCACAACAGAAAAATATTTCGGCCTAAAAAACTCACAGATAATTTTTTAGGCAACCGATAACACACAAAAATTTAGGCAAATGCCAGGGAAAACCCCAATGTGGGGAAACCCAACGAGAGAGAGAGAGAGATCTATTATTCAGCTTTAGGAAAGTACATATCAGCAGCAAAACAACATTTCCAGCCAAGGAAAATACCTCACAGCACCAAATCTGTCCCACATAAATCTGCCTCGTTTTCCATGCCAAAACCGTACCATTGTCCAGCCTCTTCCATACCTCATTTTTTGTTCCCACAGTCACCTATACAAATTGTTCCGTATGGCCCAAAAACAACCATAGAAAATATGAAAACTGCCTCGAAATCCATGCCAAAATCACCTCGATTTCCGTGCCAAATCCGTACGGTTGTATGGACTGTATGGATCTGTACAGTACGGCCTCCCACAACAGAAAAATATTTCGGCCTAAAAAACTTAGAAAAATTTTCTCGGGAAACATGCCCTCCTTCCTTGGAAAACGTGCCCTCTTTGCTGCTCACTTTTCTCTCTCAAGCTTACTCTGAAAATCTCTCTAACTCTCCTCCCGATGTCTTCTCAAACATTTGACATGTCTTGCACACTACCCAATGCATTCTTTTATAATCTGAAAATGACATTTTCCCCCCAAAAGTGTCTTTTCACCTTCCCCAACCCTAGATCCAAAGGCCAAGATTAGATCTTGCATTTTTCAAGATCAAGGGTCATAATCCATTCCCTCCAAAATGTCTCATTTAAAATTAAAGTGAATTTCACTTTATTACATAAGTGCTTTATGAAAATAAAGTCACTTTAAAAATAGAAGGTACACTTTATTAAAAAGTCATTTTAATAAAAGAACCACTTAAACTACTTTATAAAAACTATTACAAAGTTAAGTGCCTGGTAGTGTAAATATTAAGGTAACATCCGCATACAAGACAAAACATACGAAGTACCTCCCGAGCTAAAAAGCTAACAGAGGGAACACTGAGATTCATATTAATAATGACCACCAATATGCAAATAGGTTGTGATGGGGGAACGATCAGACTCGATGATAGTCAAGTCCATATGCCATGATTGTTTTCTTATAAAAGAGAAGGTGGCTACATGTAATTTTTCATAAACCCTGTCAATCCTAGCATGTATTCAAGGAGTACCACTTTTCTTATTGGACAATGTCTACCACCCTACACATGCAAGATTCTTTTGAACCCATACAATATTTGGCACATCAAGCAATCTTTTACAATCATTCCAACTTCCAACCCTTTCTTTCATCACCATGGACCTCTAACATGATCTCGATCCCACTAATCCATGTTGAAATATCCCCCAAGGACCCACTCAATAGAGGGGGTTGTCTCAGGAAACCAACATGACAATTATGTTTGCCTAATTGGATCATTAGGAGCATAAACTGAACAAAATCCTACACCCTTCCTACTAGCATTACTATTGTCCAAAAACAACATGACATGGGCTCCACTCATGATACAAGCCTCCAAAGGCCACATGGTTTCCGAAGATGAATGACAACTGAGATCTCTTCCCACTACTGGATCAAACCCTTAATCTCGAATAGTTGCGCCCTTGCCCTGGTTGTATCTCTATGGAATATTTCATCCCTCTTCCTCCTTGGCCCCAATAGCCACCAAAACACTAGGGAAGCGTAGATCTGAAGGCTAGGAACAATGTAGAAAGGTTCCCCTACTGAATAATGAAGTTTGCACCCTTCCCATGAAGAGATCTACTTCAGCAATTGCGCCCTTCCTCTAGAAGAAACCGTACCATCCACACAGTAAATCAATACTCTATCAAAACACCTCCTGGATGAACCAAGGAAGGCGCTATGGCCTCTACCAAGATAACCCAATAGTTGATCTCTCCAAAAATCCTTCTCCTTGACCAAATTGAACTGAACTAGCTCCACAAGTGCGCCCCCCTTGCTGGAAACCCTCAATGTTGCACCCCTCTCTCTCTCTAAACCTGTGGTTGATGTAGAATCCCTCTGTAACTGAATGGATCTGGTGTAGAATGGTGAGGGAGGAATCTTTCACCTTTGTGACCAAGCTTGGACCAGGTTGGGTGGGATCTTTCACCACCGAGCTAATCTCTAGGGTTTGTTAAGTCAAAACCCTCAAAACCCCCAAGTGCATGGGTTCACTAGCAAGAAGCTAGATATCAAATGATAAACAACATAATGAGAGAATAGAGGCCCGTGTCTCTCTTTTATCCTCCCTGCTCACCTTGTCTCTCCAAGTGAATTTTACTTTATTTAATTATTAATTAATTAATTAAATCACTTTAATTAATTAATTAACCATTTTTCCTCTAAAAAGTAATTTATCCCTCCTTGTGGCTTCCCTGGACACTGAAATTCACTTCTCATCATCTTATCCTATAGTGATATTCCTCTCGATTCCAATGAACTATTACACTAAGAGGTTCCTCCAAGTATTATGCCCAATATGACCTCCTTAGTAAATTTAATTAACACATAGACCAAAATAACTCAAAATTACGGAAATCGTCAGAATGAAATGGAACCAAAGCCACGTTGTGCGGAATGGATCTGATGATGAAATAAGATGAGCGATGCAAGTCGGACCCCAAAAAACCCCTCAATAGCCCATGTACTCGCTATAACCTCCATCTGGCTACTCTGGTCATCATGACACTCTGTAATATAATGATGTTCCAAAGTGGGGACATTACACCCCTTTACCCTCCTCATGGATGGTAGCAACATATTCCCCATTTCGATTATTCATCGATAAGCATAGTTTGAATCCAATAAATTTAACTTCCCAAAAGAGGAGCACATCAGAATGTATGTTGGCTATGATTCATTTGAAAATGACCCATTTATCATCCCTCAATGCTCCCAATATTCAAATCCAATAATTTTAACTTCAAGGGAAACTCATGTCAAGTCTCGGCTCGAGCACTATAAAAGAGTTTTGTTCAAGGACCTCCTTGGTAAAGGGGTCATCCAACATGCAAGAAGCCCCTAACAAGGAAATGTGTGGATGGATGATAAGAGGATAATCGATTGTTGAAACCTACTGAGATTCCAGAGACATCTATGGATGGACCTCAATGTTATCTGCACTTATTTTTATCTAGGCCTATGGAATCTTGTTGGGATGAGCTACTATAAGAACCTTTATTGGAGGGCCCCTGAATTTTCTCATGATGATTACCCCCTCCTGGATTTAGCTGAGAAGACATGGCTCTGGCCACCCTTACTCAAGATCCACTTTTCGTTCCCTGATGGTGCTCGAGCTGCATTTCTTTTTACCCCAATTTTTCTACCTCCTCTTGTTTTGTACTTTCCACCATAAGAGTCATTAGATTCTTTGAAGGAGGGTCAATAGAATTTGTTCTTGAGCAAAAGGGTTTTAAGAACCAGAAGATTGGAGGTTTCTTGTTAGTGTAAAGGATAATATTTAAAAAAAAAAAGCATAGGAGGAAGAAAGAAAAATAACAATTCGGGAGGTTGATATACAAGATATTTTGAATATTAGTCGCATTGCTGAAAAGAAGGCAGATCTCAAATGGAAGTTTCCTTGAAATGTCCACCTCTACACATATTCAAGCATTAGGCTATAAGGAGTGAGATCCACACTTATTTCCTAAAATCAATCGACTCAAAGGTTGCACTATTTCTCCATGTGCGCATGGAAGTGCTCCGGTATATGACAAAACTCCATCCACAACGAGTATTTATGCCAAGAAGCATACTCTAGAACCTAGGTTGAAATTTTCATACCAAGGTTGCAAATAAGCTAAGGTAGCAGAAACCATTCATACTCCATTCAAAAAAACCACTTAAGCCACTTCCTCTTTGTCTTACATTACATAGATGAATCCCTTACCAAGACCCCAAGAAGATTCCACCTTCCATCCTCTAAGATCCCTATTATCCATGTACCATTTATAGAATTTTTTCTCCATAGGCATATGTCTTAAAAAGTGGAGGATGACACCCTTCTTCTTTAATTGATCAACAACATGTTTGGCCACCTCATCAAATGAAAAGTTTGTTTCAAACTCCCCGACTCTGGATGAGGATTCAAATGCAATAACAAGGGATCTCCTTCACAATCATTGAAAAAATCATCCTTAGAAACAGATTTTAAGATCCGGATAGTCCATCTAATCGCCAATTACATTTACCACTATAAGTGATTGTATATATTGGGACTCTTAGGGGTAGGCTCAAAAGGAGACTCATTAAGAAGGCCTTTATGTTTGAGAACTAATTGCTTGAAAGAAGAGTTTCTTTTGTTAGGCCACTTACTGTTGTTTCCGCCAACGACGTACTAGAACTCTTATCTCTTGCGCTAAACACCCTTGAACCCTCGTGGTCTAGAAAACCTTAAAAGTGACTTCCCTTAAGTCTGCACCTACCAAAGGATTATTGACTATAAATTGAAGAACCCTCGCTGAGAAACATTAAACCCTCCTTTGCAAGATACTATGTCTTCCAGTGTCATAGTATTAGTCACCATCTCGTTTGCAGACTCTAAGGTAATCATTGTGTCGTTACCTTCAAAAGAAATACTTTCCACTCAAAAGAATGAGGTAATGTGGCTGGTGCATACTCTCAAAAATTGATCCACCAAGAGACCAAGCCAGCTTATACCCAAAAAAAATAGCTAGGCTAGAGAATAAATCGAAATCCTATAAGCACAAAACACACCTAAGAAAGAAACAGGCCCCATGCACAAAAATTTTCCCCTAGAGAAGCTTGGCACACACAAACCACATACTCTACAAACCAACAACCACTAAAGCAAAGACTTGAGACTAGCAGAGCCTACAAAACAATCTATGAACCAATAGACTAGTGCACAATAAGTAGGGCTATGGAAAACAAACTAGTAAACAAAGGAAAAGCTCAAGATAGGGCACACCATGAGCCACGAACTAGCACTCTTGTATGGAAATAAATCCAGCCTGACACACCATATACCAATAATCTTGTATTCATAGAAACTTAGGCTGTAGGCTAGGGCATGCCACAAACCAAGAACCAACACTCTTGTATGCAAATAAACTCAACTCGATAGACCATGAACCAACACTCTTGTAGGCAAAAAAACTTGTGCTAGGGAAGCCCAAGCCTAGACAACACCACAGTGGATGATATCCAACCTTCATCCTCAAGGAAAACAATAGAACTTGCCAATGTGTTCTTTTTTAAGTTTGCACCAATCATCGAAATTAGAAATAGGGGCTTATTAAGGAAGTGTCTTTCCTTGAACCAAGAGTTTGCTTGGTGTAATCCCAACCCTCCTAATTCCCATTCTAACTATTGTTTTGGGCTTTTATTCACTTTTTTATTAAAACCAAAAAAAATGACTTCGAGCCTTAATTCTCTGGATTAATGCCTGCAAGCTTTATTGCATTAAATATTTCAACTTTGATAAAAGACTTGTTTCAAGCCCACTATTTCTTACTCAAAGCCCATTATGTTTACAATTTTACATCCCTCATCTCCTTAGGTTTGTTTGAATTCAATTTTAATCCCTTGGTTTGTTTTTAGATTGCTTGCATTTCTCAATCAATGCAATTTGCATTACACCTCAAACTATAGTTCATTTTTCAATCCATTTTGTTGGTTTGATACATCTTGCCAAGTTTCAGATAAAAACACAACTATAAAAAATAAAAATTATTTCTTATTTTACTCACATTTGCAATAAATCATCACAATATAAAAGTGTTTTTTCTTTACTTAGACTAATTTTGCACTTCATCTTTGGCAAGTAGCTTAGCTCTTCATTTCACGTTATTGGTCTAGAGTTCTGATTTCAATTTCATTTCTTTCAAGTACTTTAGATTAAATTTCAATTTTTGCACTTTCATTCAATTCATAGAATGCTAAGAGTTGGATTAATGGGACTTAATGTGGGAAACCCACTCAATCATAAATGGTTTTTCCCTTGCTCGTATATGTAAACTGCAGACCATGGTAAGCAGATTCTGCACTTAGAATTTAAAGTCTAACAACTAGGTAGCTTAAAACAGAAACTCCAATCAGAACAGCAGATCTGAGTTTGCTAATCTACAAAAAGACACTGCTGGAAATACGAATAGGAAATACACACAGCTTCTATTAATTCATAAAAGTTAAAACAGAAATTACAACACCCTGATAATCACAAGCAAAGGAGATAAGAGAATTAATAACACCTTACCCATGTCTTTCTTTTATAGAATAAGAAGGCAGAGAGGCTACAAAATAACCCATCCTTGTGGATGCCCTGATTAGAAAAGAAAACCCTAAAACTGCCTAGCGCAGTGCACCTACTTGCATGAGCTAAGTAAGCTAACTACTAGTACTTAGGGAGTGCACCCACTAGGAGAGGCTAATCACGCATGCACCTATGACCTAGAATAGTGCACCCTATCTAACTGGAAGTCAAAACCTGCTCATGCACCCTATCTAATCATAGAACAAAATATAACTGAAGATAAAAGCAGCACAATTCTAAATCTGAAAATCAAACTCCAAAATAGGAAAAGCAAAAATCCTACGCTAGGAATGCTAATTCTGGAAAAGCAGCTAAGACTGGAGAAATACTAAGACTGGGGCATGCATGATGGAGGCATGCAAGCGCCCCATCTAACTCTCTTACATAGCTGCAGTGCAACACCCAAGACAATCTAGTATTGCACGGTGCACCCTCATTCACAATTTTGCACACAAACTGAGGTAAGACAACTAAAGCACGCCATCTCTTCTGGAGGAAGAACAGTAACCAAGCAGTCACAGGTAAAACTAACAGTATATACTGCATATGGGGCCTGTGGATTAACAAAGATAAAAGGTGGTGCACCTACTCAATTCACAACATTTAGGCTTGTGGTCTGCCCTATTATTACAATCTAATCTAGAACCCACACAGATAATCGATCAATTATCACTACCATAACCCTTACCATTCTCCTCAGTGTTTCACCTGATTCACGATTTGGAATTTTGTCAAAGTATTTGGCCCAACAAACTTCTTGTCACCTCAAGGTTTTCATTAAGCTGAGAGGCAACTTTCTTAGTTGGTTGCAGGGGTGGTTGTGCATTTTTGTCACTAATAGAAATAACCGACAACATTGAGTCCCTCTAAAGGCCATGATGAAGGAGGTTAGGGAACCTCATGGTTGGCATTGCCGAAGTACAAAGTTACCTTATAGCCCTAAGCTTCACCAAATCAAAATCAAAAACCATTCTTAGCACATGTAGTAAGCTATAATAAGCATGTACAAGTTTGTTGGAGTTACAATTGTACATCCTCTAATATTAGACTTACGATAATTAAACTCAAGATCAGAGCAATTCAGATCTTGTAGAGTTAATAAGTTCTAGTTTTAGTTCAGTCAAATACAGATCCTTTTTGATATAAGTCTATGTTTATGAGTTTTAGTCACTTAAGTGTGAACAAATTTAAAATAATCAATTTAAGTGTTAGTAGATTAGAATGTTGAAATGATTGTTATTAACAATTTGATTTGGTCATACCTGTCCCAAATCAAGAGTCAATCCGAACACACCTGCAGACCTACCTACTCTATACATTAAACACACTTTTGCATACTCTTGAGGTGAGAACATAATCCAAAATTCACATTAGCAGGTCCTGATCTCATGTTTTTTTCATGTGTTTGACACTTTGTGTGCAATTTGTCTTCATTAAACCCATGCTCATGATGTGTTGGGCACAGCTTTCATCAACAAACTTATGTGCACAACCTCAAAAAGGAAAAATAATATATAAAATAGGGTTCAAGCCCATACCAAAACTACCTATGGGCGGGTGTCATTCAAAATAGGCATGTGGAAGCATCCTATTGCTCCATGACAAAAAGATAACCACCACCAAAAGCCCCTAAATAAGAGGCTTTTCGGAGGATTAAGGACCCCATAGAGATCTCTCTCTCCATCAACCTTATGCTGCCAATTTTCTCCCTCAATTGAGCCAAGGGCTGTTATAATATTTCTCTGCTCTTTGATCATTGTTTGAAAGTGATGAAGACCTTGATGGAGGTTGGAAGCTACAGACACGAAGTGGAAAGGAACCCGAGTTAGGGGCATGGAAGTCATTGGTCAAGTACAATATGTATACTCTTTATGCAACTTCTCTTTCATCTTTTTAATGGAGATCTCTCTTTTTCCCTCCCCTATGTCAAAAACTCTTCTATGTTCATCAGTCAATAGTTTAGTGATGCTTTGTATTAATTAAATTGCATTGAAATTCTAAGCTTATTTAGGTCTCATGTTTTATATATGCGAGTAGAATTGATTATCAAAGACAAGGTGATTATTTTCAAAAGAAAGAATTAGATCTCGTTTGTCTACATGTGTGCAAGTGTTTCAGGGTACGGTTATGTGGTCACGTACAAGGTGATTATTTGCAAAAGAAAGAGTTAGATCTCGTTTGTTGAGATGTGTGCAGGTTGGTGTTTGAGGGTTCTG
The DNA here is from genome assembly GCA_009831015.1 of Picea engelmannii. Classification (NCBI taxonomy): domain Eukaryota; kingdom Viridiplantae; phylum Streptophyta; class Pinopsida; order Pinales; family Pinaceae; genus Picea; species Picea engelmannii. The sequence continues at coordinate 16,481 of ML823638.1, forward strand.
CTATGTGGTGATGTTGCTACTCCAATCGAAGGCTTGAAGAGAAAACCCCCTGGAATCAATCCCGGATTCTCCTCCTTCTTCTTGTCTGCTTCTTCTTGACTTGCAATTTCTTTCTACAATTCCAACCTTGGGAAGGTTGGGTGTATTCTCCCTTCGGTTCCGCCCATGGACAACGAACCACACGTGTTCAAATTCTTCTAAAGCAATTGTTGTCCATTTTTGTATGGAGGCTCATAGAAGAACACGAGATTTTAAGGCAGGAAGATACATTTTGTTGCCTCCCTTAGGGCTCTTGTTGGTGCAATTTTAAATTCGAAAACAGTTCACTAGTTATGGAAAATTCGGTAAGAACACTAATATAATTTCATCCAACCTTGTGCATAACAGTCAACAAGTGACAAAGAAATCAATGATATACATACTTACCCTCCATTTTCTGAGGCTCTCCGGTGAGGCATTCTTGGGCGGGATATTGAAAACATCGCCCTCCGTTTCGTTTTCGTCGTCACTATTGTCGGATCTCTCGTACCTCTGCCACGACGGAGATCGTCCAGGGGAGCTCATGACGATCTTTTGCAAACACGGTAGAGAGGACACCAGTCACAATAACGCAACTGTAAGCCACCTCCACTGTAAATCAACAGCTCGCCTTTGACTATTTTAGTCTGAAATCAAACCAATGTCGCCATTTTCTCGTCTCGTTTCTTCCCTGCCTGTGATTCACAGGTTACAATTGCGACTCTCGCAAAAAGCTGTAAGGCTTACGAAACCTTTTGTCTTCTTCCGAGTAATGTGGGTTAAGTCGTATTCGCATATCCTTCGTCTTTCAGCGATCCATTTGCCTTTGTATTCCTCATTTAGACGAATCCCCTGGGTTTCATCTGTGAAATTCCTTCACGTCATCGCTTGAATAAAATATTATTTCATTACCAGAAATGGGTTCTCTCTGTGGGGAAAAACATGACCTCATGGCCTGTTTTGGGTACATGGAATTCATCGTTAACGCTGGTTCGTGCCTTCAAACGTTGCTGATTTTTTTAATTGATTTTAGCTTTTACTATTAAATTTTTTTCATTGATTTTAGCTTTTGCGAAGATTAGTTAGGGTTTAGTTGCCAAAGACTCTTCGATGAAATCGACTTTTGCAGCGTCCGTGAAAAGTATGAACATCGAGTTGCAGGTGTAGTCCTGTGAGCGGAGGAGCGAAAGTGAACTGGATAACACCGGACTGAATACCGTTATTCCACCATATATCGTGGCCCAGTCTATCTAACTTTTAAAAATCATTTAATAAAGAGTTTCCTGTTATTAATAAAATAAAACATTTAACAAGTAGTTTCTGTCACTATCAAATAATAAAAAATATATATACGAGGATGATTTTTAATTAAAAAAAAAAAAAAGAGCTTGGCCACACCAATCCAAGATTGGTAGAGTAGGTGAGTTAGGAATTTTTTATATGCATATGATGAATCCACTATTTATGTTGAAAGGCGTATATTTATTGATAATGAGCATAATTAATCACCTTTTAATCTAAAATTCTAATCTGATAGTTAACCATTGAAGACGCTCGCATATTTTTAGTCGTCCTCCCAAATCAATGAATGTGATTTCCTCTTCATAACTTCCTTGTATTTTTGAATGCATCCGTTAACATGTTTATCTTTTAACATTTACCTAATCATATTAAGAAGCACTATATGATTGTCACTTTTAAATGATTAAACTTTGGATTTAGCACGTTGGTTGTGCTCGCTGTAGACGCTCATTTTTTCATTTTTTGTGCTTCTGTCTGCGCCTACGCCTTTCAACGTTCATGAACCATGGTTTTGAATGGTTGTGCTAGTATTATCAACTATACACGATCTATAATTTGAATTTTTTTGAAATTTTTTATTATTATTGAAATTGGATTATTAAAAATATTGCAATTTTTTGTTATATATATATATATATATATATATATATATATATATATATATATATAAAATAGATTCAACACCCTTAAAAACTCCTATTACACTTTGATTATGCAATTTAATGATATATGTGAGTTTAGTTATTCTTTTAAATTTTTACCTAAAATTTAAGCAAAATTGATTTAAAAAAAGACAAAAAAAAATCCAAATTATAACATATCTAGATTAAGTGATAATATCAATATATTTGAGAAGAGAAGCAATTGAAATATTTGTAGGTTGGAATGTAATTGAAAGCCATTAATCATTATAGGTTTGATTGATATGCATGAAAAAAAAATTAAGGTGGTAAAAATTTGTGAGGATGGTTACTATTGGTTTTTGTTCTTAAATGTAGGTTGACTTATTATTGTTATTTAAGGATAATCACACCCTCTAAAATAACCTACTAGTGGTCCATAAGAGGGAAAATTTCCACTCTTGTTGGATCTTTGGTCGTTAACATGTTTTCTTATGTTCTAGGAAGACAAACTCTTAGTCAAGAAAAAGCAATTTTAAGTCTTACTCTAGGACCAAAATGTGATTTCAACCTAGATACTATTTGCAAGAAAGACAGTTCTCCTTGTAATCATAGTCGATGCTAACCTTCAATAAGGTCATGTGTTTTTAATTAATATTTAATCTTAATCCCATAGAGGAGACAAGATACTATCCCTAATTGCATTTTAGTCTCTTGCCCATAAGAAATAAAGATATGTATACATATTTAAAAGTAAAGTGGAAATAATGTTCATTAATCTATTTAATTAAAAAAACATGTAAATATTTTTTGAGGTGAAGTGATTAGCTTTCTCTAAACTATTATAACTTTATTTCCCTTAGATTTATCATCCTTAAACAACTTTAACCTCTTTTTCCTAATTGTTTCTTTCTCCCTTAATTCCTAATTTTTCACAAATCTCTTTCTCCCTTAATTCCTAATTTTTCACAAATCTCTTTTACAAAGCTTCTCATAGAAACTTATCCATAAGCCCATCTCCCTTATGTGTTCTTCATGGTTAATAAGGGAAGTTCTTCCTCTTGCTTGTAGAGTTACCATACAAATTAGTGTCTCTTAATAAAGAAAGCAAGGTGATCCCTCATTATTAACACCCTCATCATTCCTCTCCTCCTCCAGTAATTATGTTTACATAACTTGTGACGATGCACTTCACTTCTCCATAATCACCATGAATAATGGTTGGGGATCTACTCACCACGCCCGCCTTACTTTCATTATCATATTTTGTTTAATTTAATTCTTATAGTCTTAATCTTTCATTATCATATTTTGTTTAATTTAATTCTTATAATTTTAAGAATAAATATTTTACAATATTATGAAACGCATTAGGTTAAATATTGGTTTTGGCTTTTTTTCATATGAATTGGTCACATAAATATGGATGAGATTAAAAATTTTATTATTTAAATTAATTTTTGAATATATAAATGAATCTAGATTTTGAATAAAATTAAATAGAAAATATTTCTATAAAAAAATTAAAAAAAATTAAATAAATAAATAAAAATTCTAAAAAAAGTTAAAATTAAAATTATGAGATTATTTAATATTCAAAATCTATTTTAACAATTTTATACATGACAAGAAAGAATTAAAAGAAAAGTTAAATTAAAAGAAGAATAATAACATATTTAAAAGAAGAAAATATATTTTATCTATTTTTTAATAAAATTTTACATATTATGCCATATTTTTTCAAATAAATAATAATTACATAAAAAAATAAAAGAAAAATAATAACATATGTAAAAGGAAAATTAAAAGAAATGTTAAATTAAAAGAGGTATAATGACATATTTAGAGTGAGAATTAAAAAAAACAAACAATGGAAAGAGGAGGGAAAATCACAAATTTAAATATCCTTAAGGTGGAGTGTTTGAATGTTCTCTTAACATTAAAGCGTATATTTTAATGCAGGCCTTTATATATATACATCAAAATAAGATTTACATTTTAAATTTGATTAATCAATTGCAGAGGACGCGTTTCTGTTATGAGCTACTGGGATAGTTTTTATAAAAGTTATGGAGCTTTGTTTGTTATATTTGGAGAGCATCGAATAAGGTTTTTCTATTAAATCGTATCAATCAAATGAAGAGGATGCAGTTTCGGTTATGAATTGCTAGGTTTTTTTATTTATTTTTAATTATTATTATTATTATTATTATTATTAAAGGTTGTCAAATTTATTATAATTTAGTTGTTAATTAATAGTGAGGATAATTATTATTGGTAGGGGTGGTTGTTGATGATTGCAATTATGTGAGACATTCTCCAGCTTACAAACCTGAGAGATGTTGATCATTGCAGTTATGTGAGATATTTTCCAGCTTACAAACCTGAGAGATGTTGATCATTGCAGCTATGTGAGATATTTTCCAGCTTACAAACCTGAGAGAAAGCCCCTGAGAGGGGTGTGAGGTTCCTATCTAAGACAGAGATGGCCTCCTCCTTACACAAAGTTGAGAAGAACTTCAGATGATTATCCTGTGTAACGCAGTGAGAAAGGAGATCTGCTGAGTCGGACATGCCTATGGATGAGCACAAGGTGAACGTGTGAAATCCCAAAGCGCTAGGTGCATCGTCATGAGAACAGAAATGAAGATGATGTATTAGCCTCCTCTAAGCAAAAGAATTGATGAGAAACTCCAAATGACTCTTCTGTGTAATGCAGTGGGAAAGAAGATCTGTTGAGTAGATGTGCCTATGGACGAGCACAGGTGAACGTGATCCTAGTGGTTGAGCACTAGTGAAGAAGTGGTTCTTCTGTGTAATGCAGTAAGCCAGAGATATGGACATCCCTATGGATGTGCCCCTAGTGGATGAGCACTAGTGGGTGTATAAGATCCCTTGCATATTGTTCAAGAGTCTAACCTGCCTGTAACCCTAATTGTAATGTAAAGGGTACAGGTTGGCCCCACCTTAATGTGATTATTAATTAATGTAAAAGATAATTAATATAGTAATTATTAATTATATTTTGAGTTATTGAGGTTGGCCCTATTGTGTCAATAGACACATCATTTGATGTGACAAGTCTTATATAAATAAAGGTGAATCCCCATTGAGGAAACACACTTATCATTTGTGTCATCTCATGATTTCAAAAGTTGTGGTCTGAAATTATGAGAATTGCAGCACCCTCTTGTGTGTTATTTTTGGTGATGGTGTGGGAGGTCTTTCTCTTGAGGAATATAGCAAAGGATTGGCTTGGTTTTCTTCCCTTATTGAGAAGGGTTTCCCAAGATACTTCCTATGTACTTGTGCATGGATATTCTTCTTGTGATCTTGGTTTGTTAAAGTAATTATGGTTCAAGTAATTGTTGACAGAAAATTTAAAAGGAATACATGAGCCATAGCTCACTGAAAATCTAACATGGTATTAGAGCAGGCTTGAAGAAAACCATTGCACGCCAAAAAATTGAAGGAAATGTATGCCAAAACATTGTTGTAGGTATGAAGAGGAAGAAGGTCGAAACTCCCTTCTGTGGTGTATGAAAAAGAGACCGGAGGGGCAACATCTATGTGGCAAAGAAGAGGTCGGAGCCTACAGCCATAAAGAAAAGGCCGGAGCCTAGGAGAGACCACACAAGCAGCCCCGAGATTCTGTGAAAGAGGTCGAAGCCTACATTTATGAAGGAGGGGGGCCCACTGTCCATTCAAAATAACCGCAGGCCTAAACCGAACCATGTTCAAGCTCCCTAGACAACAGGGAAAGGTCATCACTTTTCCCTTGGCAACTCGGCCTGCTAGAAAAGGTAGCCCTTGCCTGGAAGAGGCCCAACATATCAGCTACAGAAATGTAATAGGAAGACCCGACTGTCTGAAGCTCAACATATCAACTACATGACTGTATTAGGTAGTTCGGACAGTGTGAATTCTCAGTAAAGAAAGATGTTAAATATCTAACTCCGGTGGCATGACAGATAGCTAAAATAAAACACACCAAATCATGATGGGACTACACCATAAATGTGCAGAAATCGCCTCTCTTTCATTGCTTATTCTTCATCAAATGGGATCAAGGATTCTGTATTTATACAAGCGTTCTTCACTGTGTTGGATCTTTTGGAAAGGGATCCTCAGAATTAGCGCAGAGCATAAACTTGGGAGACTAAAATTAAATTAGAAGCTTCAAATCCGTTGGTGGTGTTCCTGAACCAAGCAGGGCCAGAGAGAATGATTCTCCTCCTCGTCCGAGCCCTTGGCCTACTTACCATCCTCATCACTTCAAGAAGATTCCTGAATTGGATATGGGTGACCTTCTTAGACCTGGGAAGAATCTGAGCAAGTATGGATCATGGGAAATAATGACAAACCTCACAGATGGGATTGAGAGGCAATCTTCCATTCAGTTAGCTAGCCACAGGATCAACTTGATCTTGGTTGGAAGAAATCCTTCCAAGCTTAAGGACCTTACAAGTGAAATATAGGCCAAATACAGAACCCAAGTGAAAAGTGTTGTGGTGGATTTTAGTGGAGATCTAATAGAAGTTATGAGTAGAGTGGATGAGGCCATTAATGACTTGGATGTTGGAATTTTGATAAACAATGTTGGGGTGTGCTACCCCTATGCCAGTTTCTTTCATAAAGTTGATTCCCATCTTCTCAAGAATCTCATAGCAGTGAATGTAGAAAATACTACTAGAATAATCCACACTACGCTTCCTGGAATGTTGAAAAGAAAGAAGAGTGTCATCGTAAACATTGGCTCTGGTGCCACACTAATTTCTTCTAGTCCTCTCTACACTATCTATGTTGCTACCAAAGCATATGTGGACCATTTTTCAAAGTCACTTTATGTGGAATACAAGCAAAGTGGATTCGATGTGCAGTGCCAAAATTATGATGGAAGATAAGCATGATGAATCAAGCAACTTCAAGTTCCTAGAAGACAAGGTTTCAAAGGAAGACCTATTGTGGGTAATACAAAAAGGTGACACTATGACTACCTTCTTCATGAAGATACTAGAGGACAGAAATCAGCCAAGTACCATTGGAGAAATCATATCAGCACCCTCAGGTATGCACTTGTATATATATGTTATTTGCATCATTGTTATAAGGGTATTTGCAAGAGGAAGAAACCCTCGGGGAAAATCATGGACCCAGAGAAGTATCAGTGCATTCAGAAGAACAACACACTGGAAGTAATACCCCAGGGTTGATTGTTTTTAGATTATCATGCTACATTATAAGTAGGTGTTTTAGCTATGACAACAATTCTTAAAAAAAAATTGATTCTAGAGATGTACTCATAAATCTCCTCTAAGAGATATTCTTGTCTTGTTTCCTTTCGTTTGTTTCCTTGTTTCAGGTAGGTTAACAAAAAAGGAAGATGTCACTCCTTCAATATTTCAGAAGGAGTCACTTGATTCAGGAGTGAGTCAAAAGTATTTGAGAAGAAGGAAAAGACAAATACCTTTTCCCCCTCAGCAGTCCAGAGGGAGATAGCCATTAACATGTTGATCCAGTTGCTCCAATCGGTATTCCCAAGAACTTTGCAGTAGGCTATAAAAGACATGTCTGGGCTTGACAAACTCTGCAAGAGGTGGAAAGACATGTAGCCGATGGAAGTATTGAGAAATACAAAACAAGACTTATAGTCAAAGGATTCTCACAAGCAGAGGGAGTAAACTATGATGAGACATATTGATCCAGTAATCTGATACACTTCCATCTGTACTATCATCCAAGAGTTGGAAACTATATCAGATAGATGGATTCTTGATGAGTTTGTTTTTTCAACAAGAGTATTGTTGATCCAAAACTACTATTACAGTATTGGTGACGAGAACCTGATTTTTTGATAACTTATTCATAAAGTCTTGTTGATTGGATACAAGTAATATTTGACTTTTGATTTCGAGATGAAGGATATGAGTATGATGCACTACTTATTGGACAAGAAGTATTACTGAGGATCGATGAGATTTTCCTGAGTCAAGGAAAATATACAGTGGGAATATTAAAGAAGCTCAGTATGACAAAATGCAAATCCATGGTGATGGATTTGAAGAAAATAAATAAAGATGATTCAGACGAGATTATCCCGGGCCTTTTTTTCAAGAGGTAGAAATAGGTCCAATCAATGAATCAAGCCTTGAGACTAAACGCTTTTCATCGAACGAAACGAAATGATCCTAGATCTGCCTAACTACTTGACCTATATATATACTATTATGGACCACCGAGCTTCTGAACATTGAGGAAAAATTGAAAGGATTGGCGTGGGTTTGCTCTATTATTTAGTCTGGGGTGCTGAGTGATCCACAGTTTATTGGATCACTGATGTATCTGGTTAACACCAGACTTGATTCATGCTATGCAGTGAATGTATTTAGTCATTCCATGAGTCAGCTGAGACAAACTCACTGGACAACAACGAAACATGTATTGAGATATATATGAGGTACAGTTGGATATGGCCTAAGATATGCCTGCGGCGTGAACTTGAGTTTACAGGATATGCTGATACAGATTGAGCAGAGATTACAGTGGACCGGAAGAGCACATCTGGTTGTTGTCTTACGTGAATTTTGCCATTATTTCTTGATGCAATAGGAAACAAAACTCTGTGGCCTTGAGTACCACAGAAGAAGAGTATATAGCATCAAATGTGAGAAGCCATATGGATTCACAAGCTTCTGACAGATTTACTTGACCATGAGATGGATCCTATGATGATAACCAAGAGCCGTGAGTAAATCTCTTTGAGAACCCAGTGTTTCCTGATGGATCAAAACACAATGAGATGAAATATCTTTACATCAAAGATATGATGCAGAGGAAAATAGTACACATGCAATACCTTCTTACATATGAGTAGATTGCAGACATCTTCACCAAATTAACTTGGTGAAGAATACCTCATTAAGTTGAGAGGGAGTGTTGATGACTACAACCAAGACAAAGTTCAAAGTACATCTGTGTGATACTTGGCATGATAAAGAATGCCTCCCTAGCTGAGAGGGAGTGTTGATGATTGCAGCTATGTGAGACATTCTCCATCTTACAAACCTGAGAGAATTTGATCATTGTAGCTATGTGAGATATTCTCCAGCTTACAAACCTGAGAGAAAGCCCCTAAGAGGGGTGTGAAGTTCCTATTTGAGACAGATATGGAACATAGAGATGGCCTCCTCCTTACAGAGAGTTGAGAAGAACTCCAGATGATTCTCATGTGTAACACAGTGACAAAGGAGATCTGCTGAGTTGGGCGTGCCTGTGGCTGAGCACAAGGTGAACGTGTGAAATCCCAAAGTGTTGGGTGCATCGTCATGAGAACATAAATGAAGATGATGTATTAGCCTCCTCTGAGCAGAAGAGTTGATGAGAAACTCCAGATGACTCTCCTGTGTAATGCAGTGGGAAAGAATAGCTGTTGAGTGGACGTGCCTATGGACGAGCACAGGTGAACGTGATCCTAGTGGTTGAGAACTAGTGAAGAAGTGGTTCTTTTGTGTAATGTAGTGAGCCATAGATATGGACATCCCTATGGATGTGCCCCTAGTGGATGAGCACTAGTGGTTGTATAAGATCCCTTGCTATATTGTTCAAGAGTCAAACCTGCCTGTAACCCTAATAGTAATGTAAAGGGTACAGGTCGGCCCCATCTTAATGTGCTTAATAATTAATGTAAAAGATAAATTAATATAAAATATAATTAATATAGTAATTATTAATTATATTTTGAATTATTGAGGTCGGCCCTATTGTTCCAATAGACACATCATTTGATGTGACAAGTCTTATATAAATAAAGGTGAATCCCCATTGAGGAAACACACTTATCATTTGTGTCATCTCATGATTTCATAAGTTGTGGTCTGAAATTATGAGAATTGCAACACCCTCTTGTGTGCTATTTTTGGTGATGGTGTGGGAGGTCTTTCTCTTGAGGAATATAGCAAAGGATTGGTTGGGTTTTCTTCCCTTGTTGAGAAGGGTTTCCCAGAATACTTCTTGTGTACTTGTGCATGGATATTCTTCTTGTGATCTTGGTTTGCTGCAGTAGTTATGGTTCAAGTAATTGTTGACAGAAAATTTAAAAGGAATACATGAGCCATAGCTCATTGAAAATCTAACAGTGGTAGGGGTGGGGATCATCTATAATACCAAAGAAAAGACGAAAATAACCTATGTCTAAGATTTATGACAAATTACAAATAACCAAGTCAATGCCTATGCACTCCTTCAAGGAATCCTCCTCACCCAAAAAGCCAACATCAAATCTTTGATAGCTATAGGATATTCTAGTGTGATGCTCAAATCAATCGACGATGATAGGAAAATTAATCCCAAAAGACAACAAGCTCGCTTTGATTGTTAATCGAAGAAGGTTTTTTCTGAAAGTTATGGAGCTTCGTTTATTATAGTTGGAGAGAATCTCATTGTTTATAAGGAAGAGTCAAAGTTTATGCTAATTATTTGTTTACATCTTATTAAAGTTTATTCAGAACATCTTATTAGTCCCCACCAAAGGTCTGAGACTATAACAATCGTTTTTGTGCTGACTGCAATTTTGTTTTTACGTTGACCAAAAATTTGGTGTTGTTTTCCAAAGTTTAACTTTGTTGGGAGTGATTTATTTCTTTTCCTGTCTTCTAATTGGTCCTTCAAAAAACATCTTATTGTCGGGGTGACGACAAGAATTTAATAGGAAATTAAGTATGCATGTTTAGCCAATGGTTGGAACAGGTGCATGTACGAGTCTCAAAGTTATGAGGCCATCACGGTTTCTGAAGCTTGCTACCATGTCAATTGGTAATTGGTGACATTTAAAGTTGTGGGCCAGACAATATGGATATATATTTACTATACAATATATAGAATTATTTTAGTAAATATATATAAATTATTGTCTTTCAATTGTTCAGTAAATTTAGTACGATTCATAAATTTTGAAGGATTTTTGTGTACTATATGACATGAATTGTTGCGAGAGATTTTACGGATTACAAGGAGTTTTAATCGAAAACTTTTGTTCTAATTAATTGTTGAATTCTTAATGTTTGATCATGATATAGTATGATATAAGCCAGGAAAGCGAGGTTCTTCCCAAGTTATAGGTGTTGCACTTGGCGATTGCAAGACATCTGTTTTTTGGGATTTTACAAATCTATGTGAGTGGGTAAGAAATCTTAGGCATGTAGTATATTACTTTTAACCAGTTGGCTGGTATATTAATTTATGTATTTTAGACAAGTGCAATTAGTTTCTCTGGTTGTTGTTTGATAGAGTGTGCTTTATGCATAGTGCAGTTACTTATGTTGTGTTGCTAGCTAGAATGGTGGAGTGTTGTTGTGTTGTATATGTGAAATATAATTGGGAGTTGATTACTATTTTGTGTTTTTATAAGCAATGCAAGTTGGCCAGGGGTTGTTATAGAAAATCCGTGGGCCGAAAAAAGTAAAAAGTGAGCAAGGAGAGAAGGAGTGTTGTTTTGAGGTTGTATTGTTCACTTTTTTTTTGGTTGCTAAAACTGTTTATTTACCACGTCCTCTATTATGGTTTAGAAAGACAAAGTTGTTCTAAATTTCCAAGTTCTGCGACTCGCGAATTGCAGGAGTTCTAATTTTGGGGTTTCTAGAAATCTATGTCAGAGGGTAAGAAGTCATCTACATTATATGATATATGCCAAAGAAGATTAGATGTTGATTCTTATTTTTCCTTTTCAAAATTAGGTTAAGTCGGCGGAGGGTTGGTTATTTCATACATTGCATAGGTAAGAAATAATCAAAGTTAAGCATAAACACAATATGTGTGATGTTGTGAGCTTGTGTTGTTCTTTTTTATTTTGCAGTTGCTTGATGCTATGGAGATAGCATGGGTATAAAGTTAGGGAACAATGCATTATCTAGCATGTGTTGTAAAGTAATGTTGTTTTTAGGTTGGATGCATTTTCATAAGGTGTTGAGGATTGTTTAGTTGGTTATTTTCTAGGTTGTTTGGAGGGTTTTTTCTATGACGATATCTTCCCAGTCAACATAGCTATTTGTTCTCTTCCTCTGCATTATGCACATGTATGTCATGTGCATAGGAAACACTTGGTCTATTTTTGAGCATTGTGTGGAGTATAGATGCCATTGGTCCTCGTGGGGTGCTATGCTTCTACAGATCCGCATTTCAAATAGTTTCGTGCCACGAGTTGCGAGAAGATAGGTAATTTTGAGGGTGGTCGGGTCATTAATGGCGCATTGATTTGCTTGGATTTAGGAGTAAATGATAGTGATTTAAAACTGATGCAAACTAGATGTCACGTTTTTCTATGGATTGCGTAGTGGTTTCTATTTATGGTGACCCATTCTTGGAAGGTTATTCATGTGTCTGGAAAATACATTTCAATAAATATGTGTTATGCATTTGGCCTTGAAGCAATTCGAGTTGTCTAATTTATTTATGTTTTGTAGATTTTTTAGTGAAATGCCTTTATACTAGATATAGTGGATTTGCAAGAAGAGGGAAACACTTTAGAACAATTGCCAAGTAAATGTTACGATTTTCTATGGGTTGGGTCATGTATTCTATTTATAATTATGCATATTCTGGATGTAATTCGTCCAAGGAAAGGACATTTTAGTAAACATGCGTCATCTATTGGGGCCTAAAGAAATTTGTGTTCGATGTTATATTTATGTTTCCGAAATTTCCTGGTGAAACACCTTTTTTACTTTATCTTTTTCCACGTTGTGTGAAGGATTTTGCTATGACCATATCGCCGTATTCGACATAGTTATTTATTTTGCAGGTCTACACTGCGGACATGTATGTTGTGTGCATAGGAAACACTGGGTATATTTTCGATTGTTGTGCAGAGGATCAATGCCACTGATGCTCACGGGATGTTGTTCTTCCACAAGTCCGCATTTCGAATAGTTCTATGGCAAGAGTTGTAACAAGATAGGTAATTTGGAGAATGGGCGAGTCCTTGTATGGGGGATCCACACTTTCAACCCTTGCATTGAAAATTCATGGCACTTATGTTATGGAATTGACGCACTTGGGTGCCTTGACACTTGTGCAGTTGGCAGAGCTATGTCATCAACACTTATGCATAAGTTTATGCCATGCAAAACTGGTGCTTTGTCTAGTTAGCACTTGGTATATTTTCAAACCTTGTGTGAAGAATTGATACAACTCGTGTTCCTGCACTGTCGTGCTTCCACATCCCCTAATTTCCAACACTAAGTGTTTTTTTTTTCCAGTTTGTGCAAAATATTTTGTTGTTGTGATATTTTGATGTTGTTCACTAGCATGTGCTCTACAAAGTGAATGCTTGTTCTATTTTTAGTCATTGTACAAGGATTCCATACTTTCAACCCTTGCACTGAGAATTCAAGCCACTTATGGTATAACATTGGTGCACTTGGGTGCCTCAACACTTGTACAATTGGCATAGCTATGTCATCATCACTTCCACATATGTGTATGCCCCGTAGAGCCAATACTTGGCCTATTTTTAATTTGGTATATTTTCAAACCTTGTGTCGAGAACTAATATTACTTCTCTTCCTACACTATTGCACTTCCGCATCCGCTAACTTCCAATAGTTCGACATGTTGATTTATGGCACATTGGTTTGCTCGAAATTACAAAGAAAGGGCAGGGATCTAGAATAAATGTGAAGCAAATGTGTTTTTTATCTGTCAGTTGGTTGATGGTTTTTGTTTATGATTACCCCTATCCGAAAGGTGGCTGATATATGTGGAAATGACAATTTAGTAAATTAGCATCGTGCTCTTTGCGTTGGCCCAATATCAACTCCGAGATCTATTTATCTTTGGACAATTTCCCAATCAAAATCATTTTTACTTGGAGATTTTTTAGGTTGGATGGAAGCTTTTTCTATGGCCATATCAATGTTATTTGCACAAGTATGTCTCCTGCACAATTGACAATTTGTCTATTTTTGATACATGTGAAGAGTATTCATACCACGTAGGCTTCTACACTCACGCATTCCAGCAACAATTGTTGGAGATGCTGAGAGTATTCATCTAATTATTGTTTTTATCCAGTGGTCTATCATATTAATTTATGTATTTGACAAACACATGCAACAAGCTTCTTTGCTTGTTTTTATATGCCCCAGGTCCACGAACATAGTTGAATCTAATACATAGAAAATATGTTAATCTTGGCATCATACATCATGGTTGCTATGTGGTCCAAAATAGTCCATTCTTATATTTTTATAGTGTGTGCTTGATGCATAGTGTAGTTACTTCGTTTCATTGAAATTTGCATTGGACTTGGTGTAATGTTTAAGAAAACCAATAATTTTTTTCTCTGTTTTGTTACTGGATTAAACAGTTGAATGAAATATTTTTGGTGTGCATCGTATATGCGAAAGATAATTAGTTGTTTCTTATTATTTTTCTTTTTGAGTGGTAGGTTAAATTAGTCAAAAGCTATTTCATAAACTATATAGATAAAAAGAATAATCAAAGTTAAATATAAACAAAAAATAAGGTATGTTGTTTTGTAATTGTATTTTTCCCCCTATTGCTCAATGCTATAGACATAGCTTAAGCATCATCTGAATGACATAAACTAAAATATGGAAGATACGATGTCATCAAAACATTAAAGGAACTATGTTCCAGAGTTGTATACAAAGGCTGAAACTATCAATATAAAGAAGCAGTGGGTTGTTGTTTTCGACTTTCAATCTAAAATGCATGTAAGTCATATTAAACATTGGCATATTGAGTTACATGGACATCAGAACACATATAGGCATATTTAGATATTTTTTTACATATTCACAAATTTTTATTTTGCTGCTTTTGAACCAAAGCATGTTTCCATATTCTTGTTACATATTTATAAAGCTCTTATTTATGTGTTGGATCATCAAATTGTTTTGGACATGACAAGCAACTTATATAGTAGAGATTCTAATCGCAAAGAAAATAAAATATCAACAATTTGGATTGTGTTTGCATCTCACTAATATCCATGTGCATTTCTATTTGCCTTGGTCGATGTACAATACATGGAAATAATCAACAATGTTTTTAAAAAAAATAGGGCAAAAAAAGAAACATGGAACAAGAATTGGAAAGGTACATATTTCTAATTTTATCTATATACTATTCATTTTCTTTTCATTTGTTATTTGTTAATATTGTATATTTCATGCGATTTTGATATAATGGTTTACTTGTCTGTTCATTGCATTTGGTGCATTGATTTCACATCAAAATGAAATAGAGTAATTGCAGGAGAGCAAGAAGTTACAAACAACACATGAGAAGAAACTCAAGAACAATGTGCGAAGAGGAGGTATGCCCAAAATAATTACGCAACAAACACCCTTTTTTTGGTAAAGTATATACATATGTAGAAATATATATTCATAGTGCATAGTAGTGTGTATCGTCCAAAGTGCATATTGCACCTGTGAGTATCTGATCTGAAAACAGATCCAGAAGCCAGATAGGGCTTAAAAATGCTCAAAAATGAAAGTGCTCGGAATGCGACGAAACCTGTGCCATTGCGTTCGTCTCGTCTTCCTAAATCCGGTGGTATAATTTTTATCGCAAACGGAGTCCGTATGAGGAAGATATCGCCTTCTGTCCGAAAAGCCAAACAGGCAAAATTTTGGGATGCTGACTGTACCTGTCCGTACAGACACGTGTCAGTCCGTACAGTGCTGACGTGGCATGTCCGTACAGGACACGTGGCACGTTCAGAAGATGACACATGGCAGACGGAGATGATGACACGTGGCAGATTCGGGACGCGACACGTGGCAGTCCGTACAGTGCTGACGTGTCAGTCCGTACAGGACACGTGGCGGCTTCCGTACAGGACACGTGGCGGCTTCCGTACAKGACACGTGGCGTCACCAGGAYGCRACACGTGTCATGCTGATTTGGCACTTTGGGCGTACGATCGGCCAATTATGAGGTGACACGTGTCACCACTCACAGGGTGACACGTGGCACGCTGACGTCAGCATAGTGACGTGGCAGCGCTGACTGGCGGTACGGCAGGTGACRTGGCATCACGGCAGGGTGACAGGTGTCAGTACGRCATCCGATGTGGCAGCATACCTGGTCCAATCAGCGCGTGACACGTGTCAGCTTCTGGTTGGTGAAAAAAGGGTGCCACGTGGCCCACTCAGGGGCAGCCACGTGGCACCCCATCGTTGGTGGTTTGTTATGCGTTGGCGGCTTGTTCGGCGTGGAGTGTTAAATGTGCAACGGAACCAAACMCACGGYTYGGGGTTCCGTTACAACCACCGRCGGGAGTTGGCGCTGGAGTGTTAAGCCACGGGGCACATGCCCGTGACACATGTGACCGGGAGCACGACCGACGGGCGAGGTTACARGGCGCTTAGGCCACGGTTCGGGCCGGTACATGCAAAKCCAACGACCGGGGGYTGTTACYGTTAGCGTCRGGCCTATGGTTAATGCACCATGTGACCATTCCGATCGGAGCGGGAGCCAATGGCTAGGGGTCCACACTTATTGCGCGGTTATGTAACCGATAACCATAACCACGGTCCTATCAACGCGCCAAAGAAACCAGGAGCGAGAGCTATGGGAGTGGCCCGCGCTTTGGCGCGTGGCCACATGCCACCATGTGACCAGGAATAAAGGGGCGCGGGCATAGCAAAAGGGGCTGCGACCCAATTAAAATTAAAAAAGTGGGTTTTGGTATTAAAACAAACTTTGGTTTTTAATTAAATATGGCTATTATTGGCAGATATTCTCCATTTTTGGGGGATATTGGGCTTTTTTGGAGGCCAGATTCTTGGAGGAAGTTGGGGATGAGAAACCAACTCCATTCCTATATAAACCAGGCCTGTTGAGGACAATGGGACAGTCAGATTTGCAGAGTTATGCTGTTGGAGAGCCAAACCAAAGCCATTTTTGTTGCAGGGTAGCCCTTGAGGTGGAAACGCTGTCGGATCGTTTCTGGGAGCTTGGAGCATCATATTTGCGTGTCGTTTCTTGCATTGGGTTCTAGAGATCTGTGTCTACAAGACCAGATCAGTCTTGTAGCCTTTGGGCATTGCTGAGATGTAATTTTGAGCACTTGAGCAGAAATAAAGAAGCCTCCCCCACAGGAAAAAGGCCCGGAGACGTAGGCAAACATTGTGCCGAACTCCGTTATCAACCTGCGTTCTTATGGTTTGCTGTTCTTTACTATTTTCAGATCTGCATATGTGTATTTGACTGATATGTAATCCTCTTCTTTCCTCATTCTTTCGTTAATTTCTCAAATGGTTAAAATATTCATGCAAGTTAAAACTCAACCATAATCATAAAAGATCCTGCATCGGATCAGTATCCTATCCATGGTGGGTTGAAAATCTAGGGTTTGTCAAGATTTGATCTACAATTTAAACCAAGGCATCTTCATATTGAATGTTTAGTGGCACAATGAACAAGTTGTAGCCTGAGACGATTTGAGAATTACATGGACCAATTAGCCTTCTGTCATATGTGAATGGACAATGTATTGAAGAAAAATTCTTGGACTTGTATTGAATGGATGATAAACCATTAACACAATAATAAACATAGATCATTGATATAGATATTCATTGAATTGATAAAAGACACATTGGATTGAAAAAAGAAACAGACTTCAAATTATTTTCATTTGATACGTATGATACATAGAAAGGAAGATTAGTACATTTTATAGAACTGTGATTGTCCTATCATTTGATGCTTATTTGTCAAATGGTAATAAGATTTGCGAACAAGACGATCTTATTTATTTGTATCTGGTAACCCTACCGCTTGACGCAACGACTGGTATAGAGGAGAAAGAAGAGAAATTGAGGACAATGTTGACATCTGGTGCACGACAATTTATTTTTCCACCAATTGCGCCTTGTTATAGACTTCTAACACTAACATTTGGTGCTTAACTTGGTTCGAATTCTATTAGATTGGTTGTCCTTGAGTCAAGTGGTGTTGTGACATCAAAAAAGTGCTATCTTGAATTGTGAGAGTTATGTATGTGACTAGGTTGGATACCCGCACATTACTTGAGTAAGTGAAAACCATTTTCCTGGGTTGTGGTTGTATTCCGACATAGTTTTATGAATGAGTGTAGTTATCCCTGAGGTAGTAGTTGGATTTGGTGTACATTTTTTTGATATTTCGACGTCTCTCTGCTTGGGCTTTCTCTAGAGTGGTGAAGTGTAGATGTACTTCATCCTACATCCTAGAAATCCAAGCAATGGCTAGCCCAAGTCCTGCAACTAGAATTTTTCCCAATTACTCGGGGACTTGCAAACAATTAGGACGGAGTAATCCCTCAAAATGGAAGAACCCTTGCCATTCGTGTTCCTTGTTCATATTAGTTGATAATGAGGAAAATGAGGACAACTACAACTGATAAAAGTGACAATCGACAAAATGGACCCTTTGGGTTTAGCAAATTTCTTGATCCATGGAGGCATGCACAACAAATGTTGTCTTAGAGAGATGGTGAGCCATAGGAGCTTCGAATCACAATTCGTGAAATTGTTTTGTGAGGCTAGGAATCTTTCTCATGAGTTGTAGGTTGGGTCCCCTTTCCAATAGCTACGTTCTTAGTGCTAATCGATGTGAGAATGAAGCCATAGGACTGCAGGCGGTCTACATCAATTGTGAACTATAATAAATCACATGTTTGCTAGGAGAAGCCATGGATGTGGGGACTGTTATCACACAATATGTACTTTACCAAAGCCCAAGGCAAGTGGATGCAATATTGGCGTAACAAGGGGTGACCTATCACTGTCACCTTAATAGGAAACCCCTTTCTGTTTAGGTGTATATCAAGATTACCCAGGGGAGACCTCCCCGATGACCTAAAGGGATGATAACTAAGGCAAGGATGAAAGAAAATCCCCCTCTCACTGGTCACTTAGTTCAAAAGGTTCTTATGTCCTTTAAGGGATGAAGCAAATGGTAAAATGGAGTGTATATGCCTAGAACAAGACAACAAGAAAATATAGCAGCTTGCAAGTACAAAAATATGATGTTAATGCTTCTTAAGACCATGAACCTTAAAAAATGGGCTAGCTGATATAAAGTTGCAGCAATGTAACAATTTATAACAACAATGAATATTTTGTAACAACCACAAGAATTGTGTCTTGAAATTGCTTGAAAAAGACAAGAAAAAGTAACTTTGACTAGGTAAATTGATAATAAATTGTCACAAGCAAATTTGGCAATGTTTAGCTAACATTTAATATCACTTTTGCAAAGAATTTTCTGCAGTTGGATGGATGTAGCAATCTTTTGTAACAACAACAAATTCTAGTGATCAAACTTACAAGAAAACACCATGCAAATTCAACATTTATCTAGTAGATTGATTGGCAATTGTCACAAGTGATTTACAAATGAGCTAAGTGTGAGTTATGTAGGTGAATGCGAAAATTTAGCATGAATTAGTATGGTTGTAGCAATGATTTGCAACAACAACAAGTTAGCTAAGGAGTTAGTCTAGTTTAGGGTTAACAAAGGTTGGCAAAAGCTTCAAGGAGAAAGGTTTGAGTGTTTGTTTGATCAATCATTCACTATAATGAGTAGACTAGTGCCTTTTAGGCTTCATGGAGTCACAATACCAGCGGAAAAACTTGGAGCAAAGTATAAATGATAATACTTTGTCAAAGGAGAAGGGATGGATGGAGGAGGTGTTGGTGACCCAAGGCCTCAAGCATCCAAATCCTAGAGAGAAATTTGCTAGAAAGTAAGTAATCTTAGGCCCTAGCGAATTTTCCTTCCTTACACTATTGAAATAATATATGCAATAGGCAAGTAGAGTAACACTACTGGAGAGCTAGCACTTCAGGGATCTAGTAGCTACTTCTTAAACAAGGTGCACTTCAGAAATTTAAACAAGTGGAAAACTATAGAGAAAAAGAAGTAACTTATGTTTCTCTCCTAGGGTTTAAGCAAGCAATTTCATAATCTTTAACATGAAACAAGCAAAATTTACCACAAGCATTTATTAGCATAAAAAATTGCATATTTTCTACTTACTTCACCAAGAATAATCAAGCCAAACCCTAGTTGAAGATCTTCCACCATGAAAAATAACCAAGATATACCAAAACAAATCTCTCCAAGAAGTTGCGCACTAGTTATTTCAGCTAATAGCACTTAAAGAGGGTGAAAATTTCAGTCCACACTAAGTGTGTGATGAGTGACGATGAAAAATGAGAGTACTTTCTCTCTATTTACACAGTATCAATGACCTAATTTTAGGTCATAAAAAGGCCAACTTGGCCAAATCACATCAAAAATCCAGTTTTTACCTAATAAAAGCAATTAACACCTGAAATCATCTCCAAGGGTGACGTCATGCCCTTCTAGGGTGACGTTGATCCCCTAGTGTGAAATTTTGGGCTCCAGAAGCAGGACGTTTTGCCTCCAAAGGCCTCAGATGATGCCCACACGTGCCAATCAGCTCACAACTGACCTCAAGATGAAAACCCTAACTCTAGATGACGTCTAGGGTCACAAAGGTGATGTCATGGGCTCCCAAAGGTCAACATCCAGGTGGAAGAGAAATATCCCCTTAGGTCTAGGTCTGTTAGGGTGTCTCTGGTGCAACGTCCTTATTTCTTCTTGGTGCAAGTCTTTGATGTCTCGCTTCCCCTGGCTGGGGTCACAACATCCATCCGTGGGATTTTATCCCCATGAAGCTTCGAGCTAATCATTCCCCCATGTGTACCTATCCACCACGCAAGGTCCTGCAACAAAAACAAGTATGCCCTTCAGGGGTTCAGAAGTCACAGGGATCATAGCATGTAAATCACATCCAATAATCAAATTACCCAAACATGTGCATCAAAACCCCCTTTACCCAAACAAATGCTCAAGGACGTTATGTAATTTAACAAGTCAAGTTTGGAGAAGGTCTCAAGGTGTCCTATTGGGATAATCCTCCTTAAGTTTGGGGTGTTTCCCAGGTGAGAACCAGTCTAGGTCATGTAAGTGCATGTGAGGTGGTATGGGGTAAGTGTTTGGTCATGGGGGTGTAGTGATAATAGGGAAATGTAGATCTTACCTGTGGGTGCCTTTGTAGAGGGCGAGTTGCACTGTGTCATGGATGCCATTGTTTCTTAGCCCATTCATTGCCTTTTATTCTTAGCTTTATTGATTTTGATATTTTTCTTTTATTCTTTAAGGGAAGAGTTGAGGGACATTGTCTTGGCTTGGTGACCAGAGGTGACAACGTTATCCATAAGCATTTAACGGAGATGAGAAGGTTGACTCGTGATGCGACCCCCTTTCTCTTGGCTATGCCACCAAGAGCCACTACCCTAGTTTGGTGACCAAATAGATGGTAGTCTCATACCACTACATGCCCATGCTCATAATAGGCCAGCTCATGATGAGACCTCCCATCCACCAAATAATACCTTGAGTGTTTATTTATCTTATGGGTCCCCTTTTCTTACTGAGAAGATTTTTTTACTTCTTTCTTGGGAATCCCTGGGTGAAGCATCTCAAAGGTTTCATTTGGGATTTTAACTCTTGCCAATTGCTTTTACCCCCTCGGAATTTAGCCCCTTCTTCCCATAAGGCAAGGTACAACCCTTCCTAGTGTGGAAAACCCAATGCCCGAACAAAGGTAGGGGAAAATGAGAGGAGTAAAGATTGAAAGTGGTAAGTATGGAGGGAATGGACGATGACCTTTCATAGACCCACCCAGTGGAAACCCATCCTAAAGGGAGATCAACTTTCTAGGAAATCATGTCACCCTTCCAGGTATGAACAGGTTAAAGAGCATAATTTCCAAGCAAACACTATGAAATGAAGGAGAATTCAGTGCAACATATTCAAGTGCTTCAATAATTAGAGTGACACATACCATGATACCCAAACTCATTACCTCATGGAGCAAGACTTACTGTTACTTTAGGACCAGACTGATGGGATGGATGCTGCTATGACTGATAGATGGGTTGCACTGAAGAAAAGAGGGGGCCCTCTGGGGCCATGCTCAAGTCATCCAACTCTTGACACTCCATGTCTAAGCCCTGTGGGCCTCAAGACATGATCTCCTTAGTTATCCCTAGGATAGGGGATAACATATGGCTCCAACTTGGGGACATGTGCTCATCGTAGAGGGCATGAGAACCTCAACATATATGGTATGAACTGTGCCTGCTAGACCTCAACAAAATACATTAGTAATCCTCAGGGTGGTGATATCACCCCTTGCTCATATATGATATAATAATAAGCATGCATATATACATAATGGAGAAATATAATATGAAAATGAAACTACAACTATATTAACATGATATGCAGATGGTATATACAATGGATTCAAATGCCTACCTAATATAACTTACGTGTACTTACCTGTGAAGTCAAGTCTTTTCCCCATGATGGGGTTTAAGGAGGTGTCCACTAACTAGTAATGGACGTTTTCTTCCTTCCAACGTGGATAAATAGTAGGCATCGTCGACTGACTTCATTCTGATTCTGAAAGGTCCAAGCAAAAATTGCACATTCCCTTTAACATTAGTAGACTCTACTTTCTTTGTGTCCCACATCCAGATCGTATCTCCCTCTTGATACTCTTTTGCTTCAAACTTGGTTGTTTCTTGTATAACCCTAGTATATTGTCTTGAGGGAGGAGGGTGGGATTCAACTGTAAGGAATTCTTGTTGGCTTGGTTTGATCAATATGTTATCACCCCCTTTCTTTAGTAACTTGACAGTTCCAACTTCCTTGTTCTTATATTTATCTAAGAGTTGTTGATATTCTTCCTTATTTGGCCATTGTATCTCATCAAAATCTTCCTCTGAAGTGAAAGGAAACTCCTCTGGAGAAAATATAGGAAGGTTTTCCTTGATCAACTCATGTGTCTCACTGGTTTCAACATCACTTCTAATTTATTGTACATGTGCCTTGGCCATTTTCATATTTGGAAGGCATTATATTGTCCCATTGTTCATAGGTAAATTGATGTAAGTTAGATCCATCTCTAATGTACCTCCCAACATTGCAGCAAAATTCCTGGACAAAAGAATCCCCCACACATCAAGGACATCCACCACCACAATATCCATATGGATCACTCTCTCGGGATATTTAACAAGGCATACTTCAACATTCTCAACTACCCCATGAGTGGGTATGGCCTTGGATTCAAAACGACATACATTCCTATAAGGTCGTGTAGCCTTTAGGCCTAACTTATCCATGACTTTCAAAGACATCATGTTAGCACCTGCTCCTGAGTCAAGCATACAGTTGTTAAGACATTTGTTATTCACTAGTAATGTCATGAAGAAGGGTGGGTGTCCATCATACTAAACTCTAAAATGGCCTGCTTGTAACATAATAGGAGGGTCCATTGGCTCATCTGATACGTTGAAATTTTTTTCGATCCTTTCTTTCATAGATGGAACTTTGATAACTTCCCTCAATGGAATGGTCACATGCATTTTTTCCAATGCACCTTCTAAGTCAAAATTTAAGTCAATCTTGTTAGCTTTAGGAGAATTCTTAGGAATAAGTATGTTCATAGGCGGAGGTTTTGGTTGTGAAGTTGTAGGTCCTATAGAGAGAGGTCGGTTCATTCGTTTTTGTCTAGTATACACTTGGAATTCTTATTTTTTCAATTTCTCTCTTGACTCTTGATCAATATTATTTATCACCTCCATTCTAGACTTCCTAGATGGTTCCTTTATGCCTTCTTGATGTTCTTCAAGTGTGATATTTAGGCAACATTGTGGGCCCTCAATGGTATGATCAATAATATTCACTTGGTCATGTTCACCATTGTTCAGGGGACATTCATGCTCCCAATGTGACTCTATACATTGCAAGCACCAAGGATTCTCCTCTACCATGTTTGTGGGGGCTAAAGTATTAGGGACTTCTTGATCACTTTTCGTTTTGAAAACTTGAGTCCCCCTTTGGAATTGTCCTTTATAAGGAGGCCTAGGAGCTTGTTGTTGGTCTCTTTCTAAGTTGACAATCCTATTCATCATTAATTCTTGGGTTTTTACCATGCCATCTACAGTTAATTGCAACTTTTCCAAGCTAGCGCCAATATCTGAAGCAGACTCAACATTGTGGACTACCTTGGGTTTAGCATTCATTTTGACTCTTGGGGCGAAGAAAGGTTCCACTTTGGATGATGATAGGTTATCTTCAATTTTTTTAGCCATATCTTGGGCTTCTTGGATCATCCTAGGATCTTTGTCTCTGAGGAGATAACCCATTGGTCCTGTAAAGGCTTTGGTGTAAATAAAGAGAAGGAAATTGTTTGAAGGGTGATGGCTTGTCGGGATATGTTGTATCAACCTTTCAAATTTATCATGAAATTTCCCAACAGTTTCATTCTCAGATTTTTTGATATTATTGAGCCTTATAAGTAACATGTTAGGGTCTTCCTTGACACTCCATAATTTGACGAACAGTTCCTCTAATTTATCCATGGATGTAATACTAGCGTAAGGGAGACCATTATACCATCGTCTAGCGCCATCATAGAGGGTAGCAGAGAAAATTTTCATAGCTAAATATTCAGCATCATCACTGATAGGATGAAGCTAAAAAAAGGCCCAAAAATTGCTCATATGATCCTCAACGTTGACTACATCATTACCAGTGAAATTAGGCAACCATTTCTCATACCTAGAGGGAATTTGCCTAGGGTATCCTATAATGTTTGTCATGTATAACGGTTTGAAAATCTTGGATGACCATTGTTTTTGGTTATTATCTTGATTCAGATTAAGGGTTTGAGTCTGAGCATTATACATCACATTGAAGGGAAGATTGCCTCCAAACAATGATTTTACTATAGGAGAGTCTCAAGGAGGCTTTCTTCTGTAAGACCTGGGAGGATTGGTATACCTCCCTGAAATTAGTGGAGTCACTAGATAATATTATTGAAATTATCAAAGGGATGAGGGGATCACCCTTAGTGGAGTCGCCAGGTAATCTTTGTGAAGAAAAGGATTTGAGGGAAAGTCTTACCGAAAAAGTGTCGTTGAGGAATATTGACTCAGTGTTCCTCGGAAACGACACCAAAATTTTATCGCACAATCTGCAGTTTCCCAAATCCCAAGGAAAGTGAGGCAATATTGGCGTAACAAGGCGATGACCTATCATTGTCACCTTAATAGGAAACCCATTTATGTTTAGGAGTATGTTGAGATTACCCCAAGAGAGACGTCCCTAGTGACCTAAAGGGTTGATGAAACTAAGGCAAGGATGCAAGAATATCCTCCTCTCACTGGTCACTCAAGTCAAAAGGTTTTTATGTCTTTAAGAGATGAAGAAAAAGTAATGGATGAAGTGTACTTTCCCATAACAAGACAACAAGCAAAAAATATGGCAGTTTTCAAGTACAAAATGATGTTACTGCTTCAATAAGACAATGAACCTTTGAAATATAAGATGACTGATATAAAATTGCAGAAATATGAAAGTTTACAACAAAAATAAGTATTTTATAATAGCTGCAAGAAATATGCCTCAAAATTGCTTGAAAAGACAATGAAAAGTTAGCTTTTAATAGGCAAAATGATAATCAATTGTCACATGCAATTTCTCAAGTGTCTAACTAGCATTAAAGGTCAATTTTACTTATATATTTGCTGACGTTATAAAATATTGCTACAACCATCTAACTACAACAAATTTTCTGCAAAATTGACCTTTAATGCTAGTTAGACACTTCAGAAATTGCATGTGACAATTGATTATCATTTTGTCTATTAAAAGCTAACTTTTCATTGTCTTTTCAAGCAATTCCAAGGCATATTTCTTGTAGCTGTTATAAAATACTTATTGTTGCTGTAAACTTTCATATCGTTGCAATTTTATATCAGTCAACATATATTTCAAAGTTTCATTGTCTTATTGAAGAACTAACATCATTTTGTACTTGAAAACTGCCATATTTTTTGCTTGTTGTCTTGTTTCGGGCAAGCACACTTCATCCATTACTTTTGCTTCATCTCTTAAAGACATAAAAACATTTTGACTTGAGTGACCACTGAGAGAGGGGTATTCTTGCATCCTTGTCTTAGTTTCATCAGTCCTTTAGGTCACTAGGGACGTCTCCCTTGGGGTAATCTCATAATACTCCTAAACAAAAAGGGGTTTCCTATTAAGGTGGCAGTGACAGGTCACCCCCTTGTTACGCCAATCTTTCCTCACTTGCCTTGGGATTTGGGAAAGTACAGATTGTGCGATAACAGGGACTTAGTAGTCAAACTAGAATTCCTAGTATAAATGGACCTGATGACTGGATGGATGGTGGAACAACTTAATTGACTGTTGGTGAGAGTTCTATTTGTGGAGAAATGGGGATTAGATCCGAATACTATGTCCATAGCAAGTCGTATAGATAGTTGGTAAGATGACCAGAAATTGGTGTCATGATGTTCATGTTTTTGTGTTGATTCCATACACCATTGTTCCTGTACTGATGCATGTAAGTTCAGATCTAGGTTCCTTTACTGTTGTATGTAACATAAACGATTCGTTGTATTCCTAATGCTCCTTGCATAGTGTTGCGTCATAACTATCAATGCCCACCATACCTATGTGATTTGGCTAGATCAAATTGCTTGATGCTTCAATGACGTGTAGCCCTTGGGTCACCTATGAAAGAGTCTTGTTGTGTCCAGTTTCCTATGTACTTCCCATAACTTTGCATGTTGGCTAATATCTTCCAAATCTGTCGACTTGTTAAGATGTCTTGTTCTCATGTATGGCTGGAGAAAGTCATGTCTTACTGATGGATGTGCAATTATACCTACTGTGTGCTTGGCTATCTACTTTGTGTGTTGAGCTTTAGGCATGCTACACTAATTTGTGGTATGCTTTCAGAATTCACAATGAATTCGATGTGTGTGTTATAGTAGGCAAGGTCTTGACACTTCACTATCATCAACTTTACTACTACTACTTTGCTAATGTGTACCAGGAAAAATCGAGTTACTTGATGCATCAACAACTTCCAAGGTGTTTGAGGAATTTGCCACCATATAAAAATGCAAAAGAACCTACCTGTAAAATATTGTGTTGGGTGTTAGGATACTGTTATGCTTTCTATGTGTGCTTCTAAACCACTTAAATGTATTCCACCATGGTCCGACTATTTTACAGTTCCATAAGATCATGAAATGGTTGTGGTGTTGATTATTCATTATTGATGCATTTGAATTACAATATATTGTTCTAGGTGTTGTGCAAATGCATATAGATCTTGTAAAAAGTACAAGTTTGTTGCCATGGAAGTTGCTAAAGAGTCAATGTTCATCACAGAGTCTGTTACACTTCGAAAATCTTTTGAATTTGTAAGAATTTTCGCAATTTAATCTTGTAGATATAATTAACACTTTTGCAGTGTTATTTACTGTGTGGTGTGCAATGTGATTTTTTGTGTTGCATAGTTGATATATATTTGGCCCAAAAAAAAAGTGAAGAAAAAAAACGAGGGGCATATGTCTATGTAAACATAATGTAGAATGTGTTGTATGTGCTTAGCATTCAAATATTCCATGTTGCAAGCAGGAGAAGTTGGACAAGCCAGAGAAGTATTAGTACTGGTGCATCACAAACATCTACCCGACAACAGAGTCAAAGGTAAATTTCCTTAAACTATTTCCCATCTACACATTGCGATAACAACCAAGACATATGCATATATTTATAAACACTCTCTTGTACACATGAAAAACAAACAACATTAGGTGCTTATTGATGGGTGCCTAAATTGGCATGTTCAACACCCATTCAATACCTTTTTCCTTACCATTTTTCCACTATTCACCCTCACTTGATATATTTCTCATCTAGTTTGTCTTACTTTTTACCCAGGTATGAATCTTCTCCCATATTCCATTTTTATTCCATTCTTACATATTTCTTAAAGAAACTATTACCTTATAGAACTAAGATTGCTATATAGGAGAATTTATAGTGGCTACAACTCCTCTACAAGTGTTGCAACTCCGAGCACGATACAACTTTTGCAATTCCAAACACAACCCCTATTGTTGCAACTCCAAGACAAATTTTTCCAACACATCAATCAACATTACAGTGGTCGGTTAGAGATCGCTCCTCACATGGAAATACAATGAAAGGAAAATGGACAAATAAAAGAGGAGAATAGTTTTCCTACCAACCATCACCCAATTGATCCAAGTCAGCATATGCCTGCTCTTTTCTAAAAATTGGTGATATCGATGTAAACATATGAACATCATGATTCTCATGGTTGTCCATCTATCTCATTGTTTTATTTAGACATTAGATGTATTGTATAAAATATCAACTTCCCTTGAGTTGAAGGAATTATTCTAGCAATAATATTCATTGATATTGTAAAAATATGAACTTCTGCAATACAATTTTTTTTCTCCTTATGTTCGCGTTGTTATCGCACAAGTTTTAGGTTGGAAAAAGCCCGACTCAAGCTCAAAGTTGTGACAAATGATAGAACACCTACCCACTGTCACCTTAGGCAAGCATTCCTGTCACTTTAGAGATGAAGTAATCACCGGGAAAGAGATGGAAAATGGTATGATGGAAGTGTAGCCCCTATAGGTCAATATATTAAGTGAAGAAAGGCTTGGGAAAGAGTGTTGGTGGTAGCCAATGGTTTCCGAGAGGTATGAGTACTTGCAAAGGGCGATTTGTACCTGCTCGAGACACAAGGAAAGACGAGTATGCATGTAATATGTTAGGTGGAAAATAAAGTTAGGATTGTTGTCCCTAGTTGAAGTAGTAGACAATAATATATATCAACAACAAAAATATAGTAAGAGTTGCAAATAAATATGCTAAAATTCTAATTAAATAAGCAAGAGACAAGCTAGTAAATACTAGTTTAACCCGAGAATGAAAGAGCAAGACTTTAGCATGAAACAAGGCTGAAATGAAATAGTATTGCAGAGATAATATTACATCCTTGTGGATGTAGCATTCAAGTTTTTACACCCAATATATCAACCATCAAAACTTTCCAACAATCCCCCCAAAAAGTGCACTAGGGTCAGTAGATTATAGGGGCAAACTTTTAGCAACTTTTGTTAGTTGGTTTGTGAGTTAATTAGAAAGTTGTATTAGGGTTTGTGCAGCCCTAATGGCTGTAGATAAAATTTTGTATCAGCAGCATGAAGAACCTATAAAAATATGTTTCCCTAGTGGCTCAATCAAGCATATAAAGCATAGAATTGATTCCAATTTAGACAACCTCAAATTCCCGAGATTTCACGTTAACCAATACAAGATTTTATTTCTCCAATGCAATTATTTTTAGTTCCTTTAGTGATTGGGTTATGGAGTCAAGTAAACAAAGAGTTAACAATGCTATCTCCTTGGGGGTGTAAACCCTCTTACTCCCCAAGGCAAGCAACGTTAACTAGGAAATACTAGGAGGGTGTAAACCCTTTTACTTCTCCTAGTAAAACCTTGTGCAAAAAAAAACTTATAGACACAAATGATAGATAATGGTGGGGTTGTAAATCCTTATACTCCCCAAGGAATCTAGAAAATCAAACTTGTGACCAAGCAATGAAGAATCAACAAGATAAATCCTTACCTAGTCCAAGAAATGACAAGATAAACCTCCTCTTACCAAGATAAATCCACCACAAGTGAAATAGAAAAACTCCAAGAGAGGTAGCACACTATTTATTCCACCAATATCATGAAGAAAGCATAACAAGAGCACAAAAAAGAAGAGATTTCCCAAAGAGGGAGAAAATTTCAGCTAGGAAGGCTTCCCACAATGGGAGAGCTATATCAAATGAGATACAAATGATCTCTATTTATAAATAATGTCTTAAACATAATTTGTCTACTTAAGTTAGGGTAAACAAAAAATAAGGGGACAACAACCCTTATTTTTCCCCTTTACACAAGTAATTCATTTTTAATTCAAATTTAAAATTTAAAAAGTGCACAATAGAAACCCTGAAATGACGTCACCCTTCTAAGGGTGACATTTTGACCCTTTGAGTAAGTCGTTGGAGTAGAAAGTTGAAGTCGTTGGGGCTCATAAAGCCTCCCTCTCATGCGCTATATCATCCTCAAGTCTTATCCTACCAAATCATGCCAAGTGTCAACAAGTAGCAACTTCATCACCACCAAACCCTAGCCCCAATGGTGACGTCAACTCCTCAAAGGTGACATTTGATCCCCTCCAAGCAAATCGTTTGGCATGTGAGGGCTAGGAAAGGTCCTCCAAGTTGTCCTCTAGGCCTCCAAAGGCATGTCTTCGTGATCTGGCATGTTGTCCCTTAGCATCCAACTTGTGGGCTTCAAGCCCCATGGAAGCCCAAGCTAGGCTTGTTCCTCCAAAACTGTCCACCAGCTGGGTCCTGCAAAAAGAAATGGATACAACCTCCAAGGATCTCAACTTAAAGCATCATTATGAGTAAAAAAAATCAATAAAAGAGCCATCTAAGAAAGCACATCCAAAACACCTCATCAAAATAAACTAATGCTCAAAGACCCTATGCAATTTTCCAAGTTTAGGTATGGGAGGGTTGACAAAACGACCTATTGGGTGAATCATTCCTCAAGTTTAGGGGTGTTTCCCAAGGGGGCCTCCTTATAAGTCATGTGGATGAGGTGACATGGATGAGGGGAATAATTTTGGGCATGGGGTTCATGACATACAAGGGGTTTTAGTGTCTCATCTATGGGTGCCTTTGTAGAGGGTGTGTTGCACCTTCATTTTCAATGCAACCTTTTTCCAAGCCCATTTATTGCCTTTTATTCTTTTAAGATGTTTCCATGTTGAATCCAAGGTGGGGATTCTACCTAAGAAATAAAAACTATGCCAACCTTGACTCTACCCTTGTCACATCATGCTTCCCCAAGTTGGAAACATGTGTGGGGATTCTACCTAAGCAATAAAAACAATGCCCACACATGCCCCTCCTTGGTTGACATTTGTTATTAGTTATTCTTTCATAGTTCTCATCAAAATTTATGAGACGTTTCATTTTCCTTGAGATATTTGAGTGATCATTTAGAAGGTTAATGGTTTGGCTTTTATATTTTTCCAGCTACAAGCCTCTGGGCCTTCAGCCCCTTCTTCCCATGAAATGAGGGACAACCCCTTCTTGGGTAAGTACACCCGAAAATCCCAAAAGGTAAGGATATGAGGGGATGAAGTGTGAAAAGTGACAAGTATGGTTGGGAATGGAACGATGACTCGTCAAAAGGACCTCCTAGTAGTATCCCTATCCCTAAGGGTGACCCACTTACTAGGGCGCAATGTCAACCACCAAAGTGAATTAAGGAAAAGAGAATAATTTCCAAGCAATCATCACATAATCAAAAGCAGTAATAGATGCAACAAACTCAAATGCCTCAAATATTTAAATGACATTCACCATAATACCTGACTTGTACCTCATGGAGCAAGACCCAATGTCTTCTGGAGGCCAGATGATGTGGTGGATACCACGTGACGAACCTAGAGTTGTGGTGGTGAGGTGGGTCTCTGTCTGTGCAAGTGGAGACTATTGGTCAAGATGTCTCTCTGTACTCCATGTATGCAACCTGAGGGCCTCGAGAAAAAATATCCTTAGTTATCCCTAGGAGTTGGGGATAACATCTAGCTCCTACTTGGGGACATGTGATAGTCGTAGAGTGCATGAGAACCACAACATCTCCTAGTAGAAATGTGCCTACACTGAAAAATCACACTGTAAAATCTAGGGTGTTTCTATCACCCTTCGTCCATATACATCAAAACCAAAAATGAAACTAACTAGAAAATAAAATCTTAGCATTTTTGTAAAATTTCTAAACAAAAAATGAAATCAAGATGCAATTAGAGAAAAATGAAATATGAAATGCATCTAAGATATCATGAGCAATCGATATGCAAATGCAAGGAAATAAATATGGACTACCTACTTACTTGGGGCCCTAGGGCCCTGAAGATTAGGTCCTGAAATGTAAGGTGAAGTCATACAACTAGTGCAACCAACTGATCATCTCATCAAAGTATCTCCCCTTGAAAGTGTAGCCACAAGCCTAATCAATCCATCTCTAAAGAGGGATACCATATGTAGATGATGGCTCATCTTCATCTTCACTTAGAAAATCACTACTCTCTGAAGGCTAAGAAAGTATAAGAGATCCCAAGAAAAATTGTTGATTTCCCAAACAAGGGGAAATGGGGTAAGGCACAACCTCATGTCTAGAGAAAAACTCCTCCCTCATATTTAGGAAACATCGTTTCTTTATCTGCAAATACCCACCAAAAACCTCAATATGAAAGTACTTATGTTTGGTAGTGTGGACCTCAGAGTGCCCCGGGCTGGCCATGACCTGGTGTCTATCAAAATCTGAGCACAATGGCTGAAAATTCTCATAGAACAAACATGCATCCCCAAAAAGGTACATATCAAGGGACTATCGAAGATCACCCTGAGTATGCTGCGATAAGTCACCCTCGAAGGGGTAGAACAAATCCGTAACCATATCATCACTAGGATTCCAAACATCTGAATCATACATGCATGAAGACTAGTCCTCTGATGATGACAACTCAACCCATTTTTCTTCAGAGGTACCCTCAATGTCGTAAATGGGGTCTCTATCAAAAATGAAATGACCAAAATCCCATCTACTTCTCCCAACCTTTATGAAATCATCAATGTGATCGTCAACTATATCCAGGGGTTGTTCCATGATTTCACCTGTATCATAGGAGATTATTACTTCTTCACAAGATTGGGAAACCTCATCTTCTTCGAAAGGGAGAGTAGATAACAATGTCTCATTCAAGCCTTATGCAAGAGAAACTTCATCGAGATCCTCCTGGAAAATTTCTTCATTTCCATAATCATGGAATAAAGAATCATCAAATTTTTCAAAAGGATTATAACTTGCCATGTTCCCCTTTTGATGTTCAAGAGAAATAGAAGACTGGATGTCTTCATTAAAGGGGTTGGCCAATGATAGCACTTCATATTCTGAAGGATATTATTTCCCTCGACAACTTTCTTCATGGATCTTCTCTTCAACCAAGTCTTTGTCATCTTCAATGGAATCAAAGAATTCACAATCCTGATCTTGATCTCTAACAAGTTTGCAGACTTCTTCAGGCATAAAGAATGATTGATCTTGGGTTGGGAAGCCTTCCTGGTATTTATGTCATAGCATCACACTATGAATTTACTCCAAAATAGGAAATGTCAACCTCCCACACCATGTTCAAGGTAGACTTCCTCTTATAATTTTGAAGGATAACATTGTACTCTTTCTTTCTTTGCACAAAAAACTTGACTAGGAGATCTGTTGAAATATTGTAACTGCAAAGAGTATTCTATTTATTATTGATGTATTGTTCATTAGATCAATCCCCTTTTGTGGATTGATGATGTCGGGCATTGTAAATGACCAAATCCCCTTTTTTGGATTGGTCAAACCCTAATTGTAATAGGCAGAATGAGAAGTCGGCCCCTAGATTAAATTAAGGTGGTTATAACCACCCAGAATGAGAAGTCGTCCCTGCCAGTGAAAAGACACCTCAGTTCAACACCTGCCAGATTGTATAAATAAGAGAGGCCAATGCCTCATTTTTTCACTCACTCACTTGATCACCAGAGCGCAAGTTTGGAGCTACAGTTGGAGAAGAAGAGAGAGAGAGAGGTGTACTACTTGGGAGAGGACTTTATGTATTGTTTGGTTTACTCTCTTGGCATTGTATTGGATATCTATATTAAGGAAGTTTTTGTTGGGTTTTCTCCCCTATGAGGGTTTCCCAGGATAAATGATGTGTCTCTTGTGATTATGTATTTCTCAATGCTCCTATCTATGCTATGGTTATCTAGTAAATTGAAAAGAAACCTAATAATAGCTTAAACCTTAACATGGTATCAGAGCTAAGATGAAGAGAGCATCTTTCACAAGAAGAAGAAAAACATCACTGTTGTCATACATGAAAATTAGATCTTTTTATTGAAGAATATTTCCAGCCTCAAAACCATCTAGAAAAGTGCACCCTAACCCAAGGAACTCTTTGGCACCTTCAACGCACCTTTTCAGTGGGTATATCTCCCAGGAAGTGAAACCCTAGTTTTCATAGAGTACCAGAAGTACCAAAAGCACCAATCCAAAAATCCACTGGTCAAGTTTGAAGGGGGAAATTTTGGATTTTCAGAAATCTGACTGTACCAACCTACTCGCCTCAACTCAGCGCATCTATCCCCTAGATCAGAATTTCAAAATTTGAAGTTTGAAAAATTAGGGTTTCCTCATAAAACCCTAAGTTGCAGTTGTAGTTGCAGTTGCATTTGCAGTTACAGAATCAGTTGCAGTATCAATTGCAGTTGCAGTATAAGTTGAAGTATCAGTTGTAGTACTAGTTGCAGTCACCCTTGAAGTTTTTAAGAGTTGGTAATTATTACCACTGCTACGAGATGGTGCCACTACCTGCAAATGCTATCAGAGGTATGTACTCACACATGCTTAAATTGTTAAGCTTTAAAGGGTATTTGCAGGAGAAGGGATCTCTTGCCATAGATCCAGAAGGATATCAAGATCCAACACATTCAGAGGAATAATGCAACCTAGGTGTGATTATTTGGATATGCATCTATTTGCTATGAAATTATTTTGATCAGTGTTGCATGTTGTAGCTATGACAATCATACTAACCTTTGGTCAAAATTAAAGTCAAGGTATTAGATGGATTAAATTTGAGATCATAGAGTTTATTCTCTAACCCAACCTTCTGTCAAGATAGCATATTGTCCTAGTACAAAAGACAGGTTGAAGAAAGCACTTGTCATCTTGAGTGAAGGAGACTTGGAAGAAAAGAAACACACACTCATTCTTGAGGACAAGACTCCAGGTTCCAGGTTACCATGGAGGAATGTTTGATCACAACACTAGAAGAGTGTTGACCTCACTTTGTCACAGGTGATAACCTTGAGGAAGCTATAGTGAAGGTTGTTGAAGGCAACATATTATATGAGACATGAAGCCGACTATGTACATGACCATATACACTCATGTACCAAAGAATATGAAGAAGAAACTATCTTTTGAGATTCATATTATCTCATATGAATATTAATTGTAAGGAGAAGAAGGATCCAAAGATGACCAAACATTAGATCAAGATCCCACAACATAATTGTTCAAAATTTAATGAAGTCTCCTTGATGGGAAGCAGAACTCTTTTGAAGCCTGACTTAGTCTTTCATACTTAGACTTGGTATTCAACACCAAGTATACCCTGTAAGAGATGATGAAATCCTTGTAGACTCAGAAGAAATCGAGAGTAAGCATGATCTCAGAAAGGATCAGATGAAGAGACAAATTCTAGGACTGGGAGACAAATGTCGTGATAAGATCAAATCATATCTTCAGAAACTTCTAGGAGATATGAAATCTCCTGGGAAGATTCCCTTGTTTCAGTAATAGAGAAGGAAGTCGGTCAGAAAGACTAGGATATGGATTCTTCCGGTGAGACTAGAAGAGAGGTCAGTATTGACTTCCAATATTGATATATACAGATCAAACATGTTGAATATGTAAAAACCCTGATGTGTGTCCAGAGGATTTTCCTAGCAAAAGGGAGAAGACTATGATGAGACACTTATTGAAGAAATAGTTCCAGTATTTATGAAGACAACCATAACAACCATGATTCGTATATAGTATGAGATGCATGGGGAGAAATCCCCATATTTAAAATTGAGTGGCAGTTGGTGCAGTACATTAGTTGGGTCATGGAGACATGACTATGATAAAAGATAGTGTTACCTCCATGAAAGAAGAAGAGCTATCTTCAGTATCAGTTATTGAGCCACTTCTAGTTTCAGATGAAGCTATTGTCGTTATAGAATAAGAGGAGTTACTCACATATTTCAACAACCACTGTGAGGATGAAGCAATCATTCCCAGCCTTAGAGCAGTTGCAGGTGCAGAGTCCCAGTTCCAGAAGGAAAATTGCAGAAAGAGGAGAGGACATACTCTCAAGCAGTAAGACAAATAGTTCTTTGCAGAGAGCACATGATTGCGCAGATTGAGTTGCAGCTGAGCAAGTGTACCAGATTGGTACAATGTAATGAGAAAGTTTGATTTGAATATTGGATATAAAAAGACTCATGTATTCCAGTTGAAGGATGCTCTGTACCTGTGAAGCAAGCTCCTAGAGCTTGATATGGAAGAATTGACAGTCTCCTAAAGAGCTTGGGATTTACCAAAAGTAAAGTTGATTTTAACCTTTATCTCAAGCTTATGAATGATGAGACAGTGATGGTACTACTATATGTAGATGATGTATCCTTGAAAAGATCACATATTGCAAAAGAAGCTCACCACAAAGTTTGATGGAAGACCTAAAATGCATTATCTCTTAGGTCTTGAAGTTTGGCAGAGCACATAGAAGATCTTCCTTAACCAAGGGAAGTATGGAGTTAAAATTGAAAAGGGTTGACATGTTGAAATGAAAATCCATGTACACACCCATGGAAACGAAGTTGAAGCTCTTGGTAGATACCTCGTCAGAATTGGTTGATGCTACTATGTATAGATAGATTATTGGTTCAGTGATGTATCTAACGAATACGAGGTTAGATATATGTTTTGCCTTGAGTCAGTATCCGATAGAACCCAGATGTGTTCACATTGTTTCTGCAAAACATATGATGAGATACCTTAAGGGTACGTTGAATTTTGGTCTCTATTATATAAGATATCATGACTTCAGACTGAGTGGTTACACCGATTCAGATTGAGATGGAAGTGTTTCTGATAGAAAGAGCACTTCATGATGTTGTTTCATTCTGAGGTCAGCCATGATCTCATGGAAGAGTAGGAAGCAATTCAACATTTCTCCAAGCACGACAGAAGAAGAATACATTGTTGCATGTTCTTCCAGTTGTGAAGCCATATGGATTCAGATGTTGTTGCCCGATCTCTTTGATCTGGAGATGGAATCCACCATGATTCTATGTGATAACCAAGTTGTATAAAAATGATGGAGAACCATGTGTTCCATGATGAGTCAAAGAACATATATATCTGATATCACTTCACCCATGATATGATGCAGAGAGGAGCTATAAAAATCCAATATGTTGAAACATATGAACATGCTGCATATGTGTTAACCAATCCTCTGTCTTGTGTAAAGTTTGAGCACTTTCGAGACAAGTTTGGTATAGTCCGAAAGGACCTCCCTCGAAAGGGGGAGTAGTGCTGATGATACTATGGTATCCTGATCAGAGTACCACGTGGTAACTCCATTAGGATTTTATATCCTAGGGAATATTTTCGATTCCTGGGCAGGTCCTTTGGATCTGTCAGAGTACCACAAAATGTTGTTGTGTTGATGTGCCAACTTAATTGTTGTGATGCCAGCCTCGTGCTGATGACATGCCAACCTCGTGCTGTGATGATGTGCCAACTTAATTGATGTGATGCTAGCCTCGTGCTGTGATGATGTGCCAGCTTAATTGCTGTGATGCTAGCCTTGTGCCGATGACATGCTAGCCTCGTGTTGTGATGATGTGCTAGCCTCATGCTGTGATGAAGTGACAACTTAATTGTTGTGATGCCAGCCTCGTGCTGTGATGATGTTCCGACTTAATTGCTGTGATGCCAACCTCGTGCTAATGACATGCCAGCCTCATGCTATGATGATGTGCCAGCCTCATGCTGTGATGATGTGCCATCTTAATTGCTGTGATGACAACCTCGTGCTGATGACATGCCAGCCTCGTGTTGTGATGATGTGATAGTCTCATGCTGTGATGATGTGACAGTCTCATGCTGTGATGATGTGTTTCCAACTTCGTGCTGTGATGCCAGCCTCGTGCTAAAGACTCTCAGCCTAGTGATGATGTTGATGCTGCTCCAGCCTTTGTGCTGTGTTGTTGTTATTGATGATGATGATGTATTAGTGTTATACTAATACATGTTGATGCAAATGTCGATGATGCCACTTCAACTTCTTGCTGAAGATGATGTTGATGATGCCACTTCAACTTCTTGCTAAAGATGATGATGCCACTTCAACTTCTTGTTGAAGATGATGTTGATGATGCCACTTTAGCTTCTTATTGAAGATGATGATGCCACTTCAGCTTCTTGCTGAAGATGATGTTGATGATGCCACTTCATCTTCTTGCTGAAGATGATGATGCCACTTTAGCATCTTGCTGAAGAAGATGATGATGATGATGATGTTATTTCATCTTTAATGATGAAGATGATGATGTTTAGCCTCATGCTAAAGATATTGATGATATTACTTTACCCTCATGGTAAAGAAGATGATGATATTACTTTATCCTCATGCTAAAGAAGATGATGATACTAATCCAGCTCCATGCTGTGAACGATGATGATGAGAAAAAATTTCGATGATTTATAGATACATCAGTCAGTGTTCCAATATGATGTTGATGATGTTGCCCTCTCTCTCACCTGATGTTGTTGTAGAATACCCTTCTTGTTAAGGGGGAGTGTTGAAATATTGTAACTGCAAAGAGTATTCTATTTATTATTGATGTATTAATCATTAGATCAATCCCCTTTTGTGGATTGATCATGTCGAGCATTGTAAATGACCAAATCCCCTTTTTTGGATTGGTCAAACTCTAATTGTAATAGGCAGAATGAGAAGTCATCCCCCAGATTAAATTAAGGTGGTTCTAATCACCCAGAATGAGAAGTCTCCCCCTAGATTAAATTAAGGTGGTTATAACCACCCAGAATGAGAAGTCGTCCTTGCCAGTGAAAAGACACCTCAGTTCAACACCTACCAGATTGTATAAATAAGAGAGGCCAACGCCTCATTTTTTCACTCACTCACTTGATCATCAAAGTGCAAGTTTGGAGCTGCAGTTGGAGAAGAAGAGAGAGAGAGAGGCGTACTACTTGGGAGAGGACTTTCCGTATTGTTTGGTTTATTCTCTTGGCATTGTATTGGCTATCTATATGAAGGAATTGTTTTTGGGTTTTCTCCCCCATGAGGGTTTCCCAGGATAAATGATGTATCTCTTGTGATTGTGTATTTCTCAGTGATCCTATCTATGCTATGGTTATCTAGTAAATTGAAAGGAAACCTAATAATAGCTTAAACCTTAACATGATCCTTATCATGGAAGTGTTCAAGTAATTGTTCACATAACTCATCGTCTTCCTGTATTTTTTCCTTGAGGCACTCAAAACTTTCCTCATTACTATCATCCTCAATATATTCTTCTTTAAATGTGTTTTCATCAAATTTTAGAAGAAGTGTTTCTTTCAAACCTTCAATAAATTCTGAAAGAAATGAGCATCCTTGGAGAATGTCCTCAAGGTCTTGAATAGTCTCTTCAATATTTTTATGGCCCCAATGCTTGAGGAAGTCTCGGATAAGGATTAATGAGGAATAAATACTTTTGGGGCTACAAGAATATCTGATCCGATCTCTTTCCCTTTCTTTGAGAGATAAGAGAAACAACCATATGATGACATCTTCTTGTTCTATGTTGCAGTGTATGATGAATTCAACGAACTCGGTGGCATATGCAACGACTGAGGATGGATCACCATAGAACTTAGGGATGTGAATCAATTGTTTCATCATGAATTTTTTTGGATATCAATTAACAGTCTGAACATCCAAGGTTTTGTATGCCTCATGAAATCGCCACAAAGACATCTTTCCATTACTTAGGTAAAGTAAACACTTCAAAGAAGTTGTCAGATGAGATCAAAGGGTAGAAAGGGAAAGGTGGGTTCTTGGAAGGTGGAGTCACCATATGAGCCTTGAAAAGAGTGCATCAAGGGTGGAAGGGGAACGTCCTTTGGGTGGAGTCGCCAAGAAAGCTAGGGAAAAGGATTTCAGATAGCTCACCAAAGTGTCGTTAGGGTTCAGAAGAGGATTGAAAATCCTCCTTGACAATGGCGCCAAAATGTTATCGCACAAGTTGTAGGTTGGGAAAATCCCGAACCAACCAAAAAATGGCGACAACTAAGAGAACACCTACCCACTGTCACCTTAGGCAGGTATTCCTGTCACTTTAGAGATGAAGTAATCACCTCAAGTGGGGAATCCAAGTGACCCTAGTGGGAATGAGATGGAAAGTGGTATGATGGAAGTGTAGCCCCTATAGGTCAATATACTAAGTGCGAAAAGGCTTGGGAAAGAGTCTTGGTGGTAGCTAATGGTTGTCGAAAGGTATGAGTACCTGTAAAGGGTGATTTGTACCTGCCCGAGACACAAGGAAAGACGAGTATGCATGTAATATGTTAGGTGGAAAAGAAATTTAGGCTTGTTGTCCCTAATTGCAGCAGTAGAAAATAATATATCAACAACAAAAAGATAGTAAGAGTTGCAAATAAAGATGCTAAAAGTCTAGTTAAATAAGCAAGAGACAAGCTAGTAAATACTAGTTTAACCCGAGAATGAAAGAGAAAGACTTTAGCATGAAACAAGGTTGAAATGAAATAGTATTGCAGAGATTATATTGCAGCCTTATGGCTGTAGCATTCAATTTGTTACAGCCAAGAGATCAACCATCAAAACTTGCCAACAATCCACCCAAAAAGTGCACTAGGGTTAGTAGATGATAGGGGTAAACTTTTAGCAACTTTTGTCAGTTGGTTTGTGAGTTAATTAGAAAGTTGTATTAGGTTTTCTTAAGCCGTAATGGTTGTAGATAAAATTTATATCAGAAGAAAGAAGAACTTAGCCAAATATGATGCCCTAGTGGCTCAACCAAGCATTTAAAGCATATAATTGATTCCAATTTAGACAACCTCAAAATCCCGAGATTTCACTTTAACCAATGCAATATTTTATTTCTCCAATGTAATTATTTTTAGTTCCTTTAGATATTGGGCTATGGAGTCAAGTAAATAAAGAGCTAACAATGCTATCTCCCCGGGGGTGTAAACCCTCTTACTCCCCAAGGCAAGCAAGGTTAACTAGGAAATACTAGGAGGGTGTAAACCCTCTTACTTCTCCTAGTAAAACCTTTTGCAACACATAACTTTTAGAAAAAAATGATAGATCATGGTGGGGTTGTAAATCCTTATACTCCCCAAGAAATCTAGCAAATCAAACTTGTAACCAGACAATGAAGCATCAACAACATAAATCCTTACCTAGTCCAAGAAATGACAAGATAAACCTCCTCTTACCAAGATAAATCCACCACAAATGCAATATAAAAACACCAAGAGAGGTAGTGCACTACTTCTTCCACCAATAGCATGAAGAAACCATAACAAGAGAAAAAGAGAGAAGAGATTTCCCAAAGAGGGCGAAAATTTCAGCTAGGAAGGCTTCTCACAATGGGAGAGCTATATCAAATGAGATACAAATGATCTCTATTTATACAAAATGTATTAAACATAATTTTTCCACTTAAGTTAGGGTAAACAGAAAATAAGGGGACAACAACCCTTATTTTTCCCCTTTACAAAAGTAATTCATTTTTAATTCAACTTTAAAATTTAAAAAGTGCACAATAGAAACCCTAAAATGACGTCACCCCTCTAAGGGTGATGTTTTGACCCTTTGAGAAAGTCGTTGGAGTAGAAGGTTGAAGTCGTTGGGGCTCATAGATCCTCCTTCTCATGCGCTATAGCCTCCTCAAGTCTTCTCCCACAAAATCATGCAAAGTGTCAACAAGTATAAACTTCATCACCACTAAACCCTACCCCAATGGTGACATCAACTCCTCAAAGGTGACGTTAGGCCTCGAAAGACATGTCTTTGTGATCCGACATGTGGATCCTTGGCATCCAACCTATGGGCTTCAAGCCCCATGGAAACCCAAGCTAGGCTTGTTTCTCCAAAATTGTCCACCAGTTGGGTCCTGCAAAGAAAAATGGACACACCCTCCAAGGATCTCAAGTCAAAGAATCATGATGAGTAAATCAAATCAATAAAAGAGCCATCTAAGCAAGCACA
Source organism: Picea engelmannii (assembly GCA_009831015.1). Taxonomy (NCBI): domain Eukaryota; kingdom Viridiplantae; phylum Streptophyta; class Pinopsida; order Pinales; family Pinaceae; genus Picea; species Picea engelmannii. The sequence goes on from ML823638.1 coordinate 58,379, forward strand.
TATAAACCACCTCATCAAAAAAACTAATGCTTAAAGACCCTATGCAATTTTCCAAGTTTAGGTATGGGAGGGTTGAAAAAACGACCTATTGGGTGAATCGTTCCTCAAGTTTAGGGGTGTTTCCTGAGGGGGCATCCTTCTAATTCATGTGTATGAGGTGACATGTATGAGGGGAAGAATTTTGGGCATGGGGTTCATGACATACAATAGGTTGTAGTGTCTCATCTATGGGTGCCTTTGTAAAGGGTGTGATGTACCTTCATTTTCAATGCAACCTTTTTCCAAGCCCATTTATTTTCTTTTTTTCTTTAAAGATGTTTCCAGGTTGAAGCCAAGGTGGGGATTCTACCTAAGAAATAAAAAAATTTCCCACCTTGAATCTACCCTATCCATATCATGCTTCCCCAAGTTGGAAACACGTGTGGGGATTCTACCTAAGAAATAAAAAACAATTCCCACACATGCCCCTCCCTAGTTGGCATTTGTTATTAGTTATTCTTTCATGGGTCCCATCAATTTTTATGATAGATGTTTCATTTTCCTCGGGATCCTTGGGCGAACATATAGAAGGTTAATGGTTTTTATTTTATCTTTTTCCAGCTACAAGCCTCTGGGCCTTCAACCCATTCTGGCCATGAAATGAGGGAAAACCCCTTCTTGGGTCAGTACACCCAAATATCCCAAAATGTAAGGATATGAGGGGATGGAGTGTGGAAAGTGACAAGTATGGTCAAGAATGGAACGATGACTCATCAAAATGACCTCCCAGTAGCATCCCTATCCCTAAGGGTGACCCACTTACTAGGGCGCAATGTCAACCACCAAAGTGAAACAAGGAAAAGAGCATAATGTCCAAGCTGCAAACGTCACATAATAGTAATAAAAAAATAGATGCAAAAAACTCAAATGCCTCAAATATTGAAATGACACTCACCATAATACTCGACTTGTACTTCATGGAGAAAGAACCAATGTCTTTCGGAGGCCAGCTGATGTGGTGGATACCATTGTGACGAACCTAGAGACGTGGTGGTGAGGTGGGTCTCTGTCTATGAAAGTGGACACTGTTGGTCAAGCTGTCTCTCAGTACTCCATGTGTGCAACCTAAGGTCCTTGAGACATCATCTCCCTAGTTATCCCTAGGAGTTGGGGATAACATGCGTGATGGTGTGCTAAGTGTTCATGTTATTTTGATTTCGTAATCCAGTGCCTTGTCTAAGGGGAAGCCCCCCCCTCCTTAGTTAGGTAGTTCCTGCAAATTAAGAATATGATTAGCATTTCATTGTTGTTTATTTAATTTCATAGTTACTTTGTTTCTCCATATTGTTGCAATTCCATATTTTATGAACAATTAATTACAATTCAGACACATTTAGTATTTTGTTCCTTTATGTTGTGTGATAGTAGTTGTGATTCGGGTGTTGATTAGATTTTTGCAGATTTATAATATAGGTTGTGAATCACAGATGTTGTTGTAACTCACATTGATTCAACTCTCACTGCTGCAACTTTTCTTGCAACAATTACTTTGTTTTCTTTCAGATTTGTGACAACTTTATTCTCTAACGGTTTGGGATTGATATTCTGTTGATTTTATGAGTTGTCACAATCTTATGTATCGAATGATAATGTGTTTTTAACTCATCTCATTGTATGTGCAATCACATAAATGTTACAACAAGTCATCCTTGGGTAGCAGTGTAGCTTCCTTTTCCGTAAAGAGTGATTTATTTTTTGCAGTGTGATTTACTTTCCAAAAGTGTGATAACTTTCCGCAAGAGTGGTTTACTTTCCATGAGTGTGATTCACTTTTCACAAAGTGTGATTTACTTTTTGCAAGTGTGATTTACTTTCTTGCAAGTGTGACATTTATTTCCTCGCAAAATACGAATTTAAGTAGTATAGATTGGTGACTTAATTAAGTATCTTGGAGTCTTTCTTTGTGATGTGCTATCGAAAGTAATACAACTCCTTGGAAATTACAACACTATACTTGCATATACGGTGCATGATAGTTCGTAAGTAAGATACGACCTCAGATTGATAATTAAATGCACAACTCTCTAGTTACTTACTAAATTAATTAGGAAACAATTGAAAAGTTCGTCGATTATGAAATTTGAAAATTGCTATGTTCAGTTCAAGAAAAATAGGTATACATGGACTTGAAGCAATAAATGTTAGAAAGTCAAGTGTAACAGACACAGTTGAAGCAACTATCCATGTGCAACAAGAGAAATTGGAAATGTATGTATACAAAAAAGTAAGTTGTGCAACTAGGTAAGAAATATATGTAAATTTTTCTTCACATTGCTTGTTTTCTGTAATTGTTATACAATGATGCAGCTCTGCAACTCAGAATATTTTATTAGTAGAAGACATGAACAGTCGGAGAATTGGAAAAATATTCACCGGAGACATGATGGTTGTTTACAACACATATTTGGATAAAGTGAATAGATCACGCAAAATATTGCATGTTGATATGACAGATGAAAATGACATGATGAAAATTACATTGACTATTCTTGCACACCTCATTGAAAGATATGAGCAAAATATTGTTCCCGAAGCTAGAATATCTATTAAAAATTTCAAGATTCTACCAAAACTTGGCTATGAACGTGGTGATTGTGATCATGTTATATCGCTACTTGAATCAAGTGCCATAAAGACAATGCCTCCAATATGCAAATAATACAATTTCATACCAAACAACAATCAAACAATTTGCAAATAATACAAACATGTATCCAATTGGCACTATTGGAGTTGTTGTCACCCTCGCTAGAAAAGTTGGATCACAGTACAGTTTGCATATAACACATGGAAACGTGAAGGATGACAAAGCAAAAATATGCTTTTCCATGGTCAATTGTCTTTCGTTTATATGCTAACATATCATAGCTCAAGTTATGTAACAATTACATTATTTTATATATTAGTTGCAACTATTTGAGACGTATGGAAATTTCTTTGCTTCACTCGAACAACAATTGCAAAAGGGAAAAATTTGATTTTGATTTTTAAAAATATAACTAGGAGGAGAGATGTAAAAGAAAAGGTGTTCCACACAACACAATCAACATTTTATAATAGAACTCACAACAAAATAAGTCATATATCTGAAAAAACTAATTGGCTCAACAAACGTTGTAAGTATAGATTGCCAAGTCTATGTACAAATCTCATGTACAAGATTATTTGAAATCACACACACACACACACACACACACACATATATAGTTTAAATTACTAAGATTTGTACTGTATAAACAGGTCAGACATACAATGATAGCAACAAATGCATATTCAACTCCATTTTAATCTATTTGTGCAATTTGCAACTCCCTTGCATGGTCATATGCTTTGATAATAAATGCAATGTTTGAATGAGTGAGATGTAATTAGAGATGCCCTTATATATATATATATATATATATATATATATAGTGTTTTTATACACACAATGGACATCAATAATGTGCAATACATTTCTAGGGAACCTATACTACATGAGCTGCTTCCTGGCTTGACATAAATGCCATATGAAATATATTTTCAAAAGAAACCAAATATTTTTTACATGCTGCGTGATTTTTGAGTGCATGGAAAATTTACATTAAATGAAGATAGTGTCGTACTACATATGGGATAGACATTAGATGAATATAGTGTCATCCTGAATGTGCAATGAGTTCTACGTATTGCTTTTTGATTTCTTGGTGTAGGTACTAGAACTATAATTTAATTATTTTTTATATTGATCTAAATGTTGATGTGTGATAACATATACAATGTATATACATATTACCTATATAGTTATTAAATAAAAACAATCGCATGTGCATTTTAAGTACATTTTGAGTCCAAAGTATTTACTGAACATTGTGAGATTGCAATATCGTTGTATTGAATTTTTTCAATTAAATTATGTCAAAATTTTAATGGACATTGCACTAGATTTTTATATATTATTATTGGGGTCAATGTTCATATACTGTCATTAGTGCTAGATTGCAATTTGAACACGTTTTTCCATTTAATGCTTCTAGAATTATCGTTGACATGGAATTTGTGGTCTAGCCTTGATATCTTTAAAAAAAATGATGTTTCTTACAAAAGCCATATGCGTCTATTCACATCAACATAAATTATTGCTAGAAACAATTTCGCACCATCATTGCACAAAAAATACAACTATATCTGGTTTACTTTCAGATATTAATGTTGATCTATGTATTGGCCTGGTTGTGGCCCGGCATCGAACGAACAATGTACTTTATATTAATTTAAGAAAGTTGGTGTAACTAAATTTATTAATATTTCTACTATATCTATGATAAATGTCTCGTAATAATAAAAAAAAATAATAATATTCTATTTCCCCTATATAGAACCAAATGTAATTGAACTTCAATAAAAAAACATGATGTTTTATTGTTGCATTAAGTGAAATATTTCTCTTGTTGCATAGCATTTTGTGTACGAGTGTTTGAAAAAGGTTCCAAAGGACAAGTTATTTGTTTGACATACATGCATACTCCTATGACATTTAAATATCAAACCGAAAACTTGGTGAATTGTAGAAGTTTCACTAAAATTTATATATGGCACAAATTCTCCACAAGCTTCCAGCTTCAGCTCAATTATTACAGATCTGGAAAAACTATGAAAGCTTTCAATACAATTTTCCTCGGTTCTTTCTCAACACAAAATTTGTGTTTCTAAATTCTTTTTTCCATGGGCTTTCGCCAACCATTTTCTTCTACTGTTCCAACGCACTTTAAATGCTTTAACTAGTAATAAGATACATGCCATAGTTAATTTGTTTTCCAGGTCATCTGTTTCACGTCTTTGTAAAGAAAAATGTTAACACATCATCCGTCCCAAGATTTCAAAATATAAAATTTATATCGCTATGCCCTAGTTTAGTAACTTGTATGCAATGAACAATTGATTAAAACTGAAAACACTTAACAATTATAGTATCTTTTCTTGGTCCGCATTACCATGAATCCTAAATTTACATACACAGGAAATCGATTGAAATGCAAGTTCTACTCTCTTGTCTGGGTTTCAAATAGATTTAAATTTGCAACTATTTGAAGTATTAAAATGTGAAATTGCGGGAGTGTGAGGGTAGGAGATTGTGATGTCGTGAGTTGTTTGAATTCTCCACACAATTTTTGAAAATATAGTAAGTCTTGTCTATGCGGGGGATATATCTGTGCAAAATGCGGGAGTGCTAAAGATATAGTTGCATGAAATGCAGAAGTGCATAGGCTTGGATATGTGCATATGTAGATGGATCAGTCATGGATTCTATGCACACAAGATGAAAATAGACTCAACTCTTGCCTGTGTGGGAGACATCTCTGCAGGATGCATAAGTGATGAAGATATGTCTGTGTGCACTGCAAAGATGTGGTGATAGAAAAATCCTACTTGTAGTGTGATAAGTTGCAAAGTAAAAATGTATCTAATTTGGATATTTTTGAGAGAAAAACACTACCCCGAAGTGCAAAAGCAAAAAAATGAAGAGGAATAAGGAATATGAATTATGTTGGCAATAGTTGAAAATAGGGCACTGAAGTGAAGAGGGGTGAATACTATGAATTTTTTGGACTATGATTTAAGATAGGTTATTCACTGTGAAGGTCACGTCGATTTATTAAAACTTGTTTTCAAACTGTGAATTGTGTTCAGAGTACAAGTAACCATATATAGACACATTGAATAGTCCATTGAAACTTAGGACATTTTTTTTGTAGTAGTTATGAATGTCTAAATCTCCACTCGCTGCTCGCAAATCATAGCAAATCATAGCAAATCAACATATTGTAAATAGGTCATATGGTGCAAATTGCACGCCTTGTCAGAATTGTGTGGTGCATAATGTAGAACTATGGATGCTATGAACTCTTTGGAAAGGCGCTAGAAATAAATTGTTTCCTATGCCTGCTTAATTGTTTCTATTTATCATACCCTATATTCCGTATCTAATTCATGCATCGAAAGGAGATTTTAGTAAACATGCTCCATGCACTTTTCCCTAAAACAATTTGACCTACATAATGTACTATTCATAACTTTCACATGTATCAAAGTCCATTGAAAAATCACACGCATAGGAGATAGAAAAAGAAACCAACGATTTTGTACCCATAGCTTATGCACCACATCCTTTAGTAACAATATTTTTTCAACGACAATTTAGAAAGAATATAAATTGATATTTGGTATTGAAAATATAAATATCCCTCATGAAGTGCACACATGCAGTAGATAAGGCTGGCCGAAGCCGACGTATACAACCAACACAAAGCACTGTACAAACTGTTAATAATTTCTACATAAAAATGCCTTTTGATAAGGAAAATTTTGAAACACAATCTATTACCACAAGAATTTTATACAAAATTTGCAAAGGCATGGAAGTTAGAAGAATAAAGGAGCATTAAATTTGTGCTAGTACTGCATGTACGGGCTAGTCTAGTACAAAATTCTTAAAGCAAATCTTGTATAAAATTCTTCTTCCAATGCATTATTTTTCAAAGATTTCTTAGTCAAAATCCTTTTTACTGGGTCGTTTTTCATGTCATGCGTAGTGTTTTTCCATCACCATATCCCTGCACTGTGGCCACCTATATTTTCCGCACCTAGACTCTCCACACACGTATATGGCCCGAACAATCAAGATGAATTCTAATTCTATTTAAAACCCTTGTGCAGATAATTCATAGCACTGATCATCCCACAATCCCGCACTTTTGTACCTTGGCATTCACAATCGTTTCACACTGCGGATTCTGTCAAGACAAGTAATTTGCACGGTAACCAAGTCATTTATGGCACATTGATTTGCTTGGATTTTTGAAAAAATGGAGGCTATTTAGCACTTGTGTGAAGTAAATGTCGTGGTTTTCTATGAGTTTCATAATGGTTTCTATTTATGGTTCCCCGTATAATGTAACTAACTTAGGTGTGGAAAGGAAATTTTAGTAAATGCGCCCCATGTACTTTTCCTTAAAGCAATTCAACCTTAGTAATGTACTATTCATAACTTTCACATATATCAATGTACATTTAAAGAAACACATGTATAAAAAATAGAAAAAAGAAACAACATTCTTGTGCATATAACTTATGTAGCACACCCTCCAGTAACAATATTGGTTCAACCACAATTTAGATAAG